>APFE030451247.1:0-21667 GCA_000404065.3 Pinus taeda | reverse complement strand
GTATCTAGCGTTAAGAACAAACTAGCCACATGGTGTTTTACCAACCCAAACACAGTCCAATCATCAAAGTACACCTCGAGAAACCTATGAATGGATTCTTTGAATGTAGTAATGACTACGTGCAAAAAAATCATAGGCACATTCTTCAATCTGAAAGGCATTATAGTGTACTGAAAAGATCCTCATTTAGTCACTAAGGTCGTCTTTTTTTTATCTTCAGGTGCGATTTTGATCTCATGGTACCCAAACAACCCACTCGTGAAGGAGTACGCTTCCTGGGCACCTACATTATCCAATACCTCATCAGTGAACATAGTCAGGAAAGGATCATGCACGCAAGCATCATTCAACTTCTTGAGATCTATGCATATCCTTATTTCATCCTTCTGCTTTTTTTCTTATGCCACCATCAGGCTCACCCAAACAGATTCTTCTATGGGATCAATGATTCCTACCATGAGCATCTTATCTAACTATAAGTGGACATTCTCCTTATACTCTAGATTGATACAGTAAGGTCTTTGCTTAACCGGCTTCACATCTGGTTTTAACGTGATCTTCATAATGCCAATGTCTCCAATTATCCCCTTTAACTCCATAAACTTGGTAGGGAACAAATCCTGGTATCTGCAGAGATATTCAACGACCTTATCTACCATCACATCATCCCATTAATATCCAATCCTCATGAATTTTGCCTCCACCTCCATATCAATATACCAATTTCATTTTTAGTGGTGCAGTTATATCATGATTTTCAATCTGCAATCCCTCAACCTCGCAGTGACCCTCAGTTTCAAGGATATCAATCTTTCGGGGGTCTGCATCTTCTTCTTCGACTATCATATTATAGCATTCCATCCAATGACACAGCTGAGTAGTCCAATCGATTTGAATTAGATCCAAAGGATCATGCGGTATCCTAAAGATTGTTTCTTTAACTTCTCGTAGCACTTCGTCAATACAACTGAACCTGTCTTCAAAGCTAAACATCATTATGAGCTGTTCGTGTAGAATATCCCATTCGCTTGTGCCATGGTGGAGCTCTGTCTCTAAGTACCAGTTCATTGGGATGACATCCAAGGTGTGATAAAGCAAGTGCACCTATTCAAGTTGGGGCTTTGCTCCATATGCCTTAGCCCATTTGGCCAAGTGCACACACAGATCATCCTTCCCGTTATGCTTGTCTATCAATCATACCTTTGGCTTCCCAAAGTATGTTCTCATCATCATCTTACACTCGTGCCAGTTGTCAAAACTACCCTTGTACTTTCCCCACCATCTTGCAGGCATGGCGCAATTCCCATTCCAAATCTTGGAAGTGCTGCTTCTCTAGTACTTCACTCTCAAATGAATCCAAAAACATGTGCACATCATTTAACCCATCATAAGTGGGAATATTTTATACTCTCATCACACATAATGCAATGACCAGGTCAAAATGTTATAGCTTAGTGTAGTTAATTCATGTAGCCAATTTTGTCAGCGCTCTAATTCTTCATCTGAGTCTGAGGTGCAAGAATTCTTGTAATCCCATGTAATTCATCCATCCTCTATGGGAAATTAATATTGGTCTCTCACTATTATTTTATATATGCAGTCCAAATCGTCATATGTTTTGTAATCACGGATTGGTTCAGTATAGCGTGATCCTTTGGTAGGATCTAGGGGTACTATTACAGAAAGTGATTTCTTTTCAAATATCATCTTTCACTTATTTAGGTTGATTAACCCATTCATGTAAGTAGCCCAATCAATGCTAAGGATTGTAAGGTAGGGGTTGCTATCATCCACAATTTCTATCACTTCAAAGTCAGCCTATGTGCTAGCGCCTTCAATATATATAGTTACTCATTGCAACCGTCCCATGGGGATGATTTTGTACTAATTTTCTATCCTTAACTGAATTGGAGGCCACTACAGCATGGGTCTCCCCATCCACATAAGTCTGCTTTCGCAAACCGTTCACGTCCAACCCCAGATCAAGAATAACCCGATCCATTTGATATTCTCCTATCTACTTGATGAGTCTCATCTCATGCCCTGTCCTCTCCTTATGCTTACCAATCTTCCATACCATGTGCAGTTCACTCGAAGTGTTTACGGGGCATTTATTTATTAGTTCATGTAGCCCCTTCACAGCCTTGCTATCTCACAACAGCTTCATGTGGGTCCCTAGAAAGGTTGTAAACATAGAAGGGTCCATTTCTTGAACATGCTTATCCCTTCTCCCTGAGGTAGAGACCTCAGCAAAGATCTTTTTTCCTTCGATGAATGTTTCACATGTGCACTCCAGATCAAATTCAGCCTCCTTCGATAGAGCTTTGCGAACCCATGCGATGTCTTCAGGCTATTTCCCCTTATCATTTCCTATTACAATTCCTCTTTAGAGCACTATATTCACATTTGCATCCTCTTCACGAGGCTTAACCCTCATCATCTTTAGGTTCTGAGTTAGTTGTTGTGGTAGCACCCCTTTGTTGCGTATCCTTGTTATCAATGTAGGACATTCCTCTGTATCATGATCAAACTGAGCATAATATTTGCAGGACGTATGCATTGGGTTACTGCATTCACGAGCATAGTGTCGTTTTACTCCACAATTGTAATAGATTAGATGTCCCCAACCTCTTCTAGGTCCTCCTCCACCTCAGCCTTGCCCGCGCCGCTGAAAGCTTGTTCGCGCCATCCCAATGCTCTAGTTAGGGGGCCACATTTCTACCTGAACTCTATAGGCAAGTGTTTTGTCCATAATCAAATTCATAACTTTGGTGGTTGTGCTCATCATAGCCCTACCGACCTTCGAAAGTTGCAGAAGAGTTTTTGTAGTGTTTGTACAAACTTCTTAGGATATGACAGTTATCACTCGTATGTTTCCCTGCTACCCCACATATAGTACACCACAATGTAGGCCCCTTGCTTGGTCTTGCCTCGGCTTTTGGCCTCAAAGGAATCATTCGTCGTCCTGCAATATAGTTTGCAAAGGCTGGGCAATGGTCTTTGTCATTCCCCCAACCCTTACATTTCAAGTACCATATTTCTTCAGGTTCGTCGAGTCAAATTGTTCTTTCCTACTTCAAGCTTTCCATTTTGAGGCAAAAAATTTCCCATTGCGCATGGATCTATTAAACCCCCAGATTCAAATCTTGCATCACTATTTCATGCAGTCTTATTACAATCTCTAAGGCGTCTGCCTGATTCGTAATCTTTTGTTGTGATAATGCAACCCTTAGGTGAGGCAGGAGCAAAGCCATGAACCACTCACTATGTTGTCCATCTATTAAGTTCATATTAGCTTCACGAATTTTACACTTCAATATCTAATCCAATTCCCAAGGTGTCTCACCTGGTTTCATCACAATTTCCTTGAACCCCACAATCAACTACACCTCAGATTTAGGCCTACTGAGCTCTTTATTCAACGCGGTCTAGATCTTTGCCAACCTATTGTTTGGGTTATCAATAGAGTACTTGATGTACCAAGTTAGACTGTGATCCTGTAAAACACTAACCAATTTTTCCTTCTTCATGTTGTCATCTCTGACGCCCTAGGCTTCCCATATAGCTTTTATGACGAACCAAAATTGGTCTAAGTTTTCATTTCCCGAGCCCTTAAACAAAGGTTGCTTCAATGAATTCGCCATGTTGAACTATGATGGAGGTGGTGGTGGTGTGGGAGAAGTCATAAGTGAAGGTGGTGAAGTTGGAGGTGGTGTAGGTGGAGGTGGCAGTCGCAAGAGTGCTTGTTTTATCAACTGAACTACACTTCGCAAAGGAGCCTATGCTACTCTCTATTTGTTACTCAAAGGAGGTGAAATCAGTGGGATGTATTCAATTTCTATAAGTATTTCCACTTTGCGTAGCTCCAAACATCAAGGTAGTTGAATAACTCATTTTTTGCACAATAACATCTTAATCCAAATATTTAAAGACTTCAAGTACTTACCTCGCGGGCCTGTGAAAAAGCACCGCTCCACCTCGCCATAACTAACTGAGGTATTGACCGCGAATTCAGTCACAAATTCTCCTATGACTCAATCGAGCCAATGATCGACAATGTAGGTGATCTTATCCTCATAAGCTTCTAATCTCTGTACTAGCTCCAGTTTCCAGACAATAGGACCGTCAAGCCTCCACCTTCCTTGGATATCTGCTAGCTTCATGATCCACTTATATGACTCAACTGGAAAGGAACAAAAAAATATGTCGTGGATTTCTATATACATGTACCTATCTTGTCAATGTTCCTTTATCAGCCACGGGTTTCTATTCTCGTGCACTGCAAATTCATGGATTTTTCTATCCAGTCAATCATCGATCTCTTTCTTAGTTGGATTCCAGTGATATGACATCACAAATATCTCATGCAAATTCTGGTCCCAGCAATGGAACCATTTGTTGGCTTTGTGGGCCCTAACCGAGGTTCAACTTTAGTTAGCCAAATAAATCCCTACACTGCTGGCCCTTTCTACATCAGCGCATGGAGCGTGAACTGAAGTCTCATGCAAAGCAGTATGTGGCAATGTTGGAACCAAGTTTCCACACCATGAGATGGTCATGATGTCGATTTGTACCCTCTGCCCCTAATTTCATGCAAGTCACTAAGCCTTAGGGATCTATTTCTCTACCCTTTATTCCACCCTTCAGTACCTTCGTGAAGGTGTACGATTGACCTTCATGCAACCCTAACTCGTGGTCTAGGTACTTTTGTACAACTATGACAATGTATTGTATAGGTTCCCAAGTTCTCTCAAGTGTTTTACCTATCTTAGTAATCAATCACAGTTAGCGCCATGTAAACTGACATCCTTACTTGCGGTCAATTAACCGATACAATCACACATATTCACGCATCAAATAAACATTGTAAATTAAACCCGAAATGTAATATAATCATATGCATTAACAAGAATTAAGTACACAGTAATTACAGAATACTTAGATTTGTATTTAATTTTTATTTTATGATAAACATTAATACATCATAACAATAAAATGAGCATCTTCACTTAATAAACCTATAAACTCCTTAACATGATCAAACTTCAAATACTTCGAATAGAAAATATTTTATTTATTACTGCACATTTAAATATACATTATTCAAATACCTAAATATAATATTTTACCGTAAAATAATTACACATCACATTAATGATCCAGAAACTATGTAATCAGACATAGTTATCAGGGTTATTCAAATCTAGGTGCACTTAAAATCGTGCAGCTGAAGGAAAATGCATTAACTAAGTTGGAGTTCACCATCAAACTTGAGTCTTTTTGAGCCCTGTAGCTGCCAATTGGCATAGTTGTTCATGAAAATGGGCATGGCCAATCATATTTTCTTCTCTATTTACGGATAGATTTGTAATATTTATGTCATGTTTCTTGATTTTTGAAAAATGATTTCTCCTTTTGTAACTGCAACTGTAATGTCCTTAAGCTTGAAGGGATTTATTTCATTAAGTTTAGACCATCTTTCCATTAGACCATCTTTCCAGCCTAGATGGAGATGGAGTTGTTGGCATAAAACCTGAGTTGGGAAAGGTAACTTTACATCTTGGAAGTTTAAGGGAAGTTTTTGACATTCATCATGTACATCTTGGTTTTGACTATTATTCAATGTTCTCAAGTGTGTCTTGAATAAATAATTTCATATCATTTCATTATTTAAGAAACAACCCATTCATGGCTTATGTGACAGGAAACTTGGGCCATTAAAGATGATTTGACCAAAACGGTATACCTCGATTCTCCTCTCATATGTTCTTCTTATTCACTTCCAGTTTCCTATTAAATGTAATATCTATTTCTTTTACCATAACATGAATGCAGTTAAAGAAATGCACACTCAACTTCATATTAAATTTAATGTCTATTACATTCAATTTCCTATCAAATTTAATGTCTATTTCTTTTAACTTAACTTGAATGCAGTTGAATAATGTAATGAAAAGTGAAATGGAGCAAAGAATCGCCCATTACACTCTTATTGATTGCTAGTACTGAGATGAGTCAACTGTAGAAAATATTCATTTTATTTCATTTTGAACTTTTAATTGTGATCAACAGTGCATTGATATTCAAACCAATTGTGCGGGGACTAATTTGTTACGGTTTCTGTGTTAAAATCTATGGATTTAAAGCCATGAACTTTGAGGCTCCCATTGAAAATTTCCCAAGTGAGAGGAGAAAAATTTTGGACTTATTTCCATTTTGATCCTATGGAATCCTCAGCTTGTACTTAATCTTATATTTTCTCAAAATTTCCCAAGTGAGAGAGGAATAGCTTCTGCCTTTTTACACAAATCTCTCTTATCCAGGGAGGCCTTTACGGTACTTAGTTTAAACTGCATAGTTCATGTCATAGCAGCTATAATTTCAATAGCAATATTCTATAGCTCTCCATTAAAAGCACAGAGGGATGAAAAACATCTAAATAACTTTTTATATGGGAAATCTTTAGTTCACAAGTTTAATCTTTATCACATTTTTATTGATATATTAATTTATTTATTTTTATCTTTTTTGTCAATTCCCTTTTCTTAACATCTTAATCATTAATCTAATTCACCCCTTATTTTGGACTTGTGACTTCTTAAAAAGAGACACGGTTTTTTGTAAATTCCCTTTCCTTAACATCTTAATCATTAATCTAATTCACTTCTTATTTTGAACTTGTAACTTCTTAAAAAGAGACACATATTCCTAACTATTAGACCAACTCAAACTATAGCAGATATTACTCTTTTCTAACCACTTTTTTCATTATTCATTTTTTAATTAATTATTATTTAATATTTTTTATATATTTATTTTTCTAATTATTACTTATTATTTAATAATTCTTCATTTAGAAATTATATAATTCTTATTTTTTATTTTAAAATTCAAAATATTTATATTTTTGAAATAATAATACCTTTAAAACAAAGAAACCACCTAAATTGAAAATGTCGAGGAATGAAACATATATTTATATGATTTATGCATGGGTGGGTTGGTAGGTTGATGTAGATTTTAGATTTGGACATCTAATTTTAATTGTTGATTTCGCTTCAAAAATTTTTACTGGGTTAGATAATAGATGTTGCAATTCAAACATAAGTGTTTATTATATATGATTAAGAATATTTATTTTCTTATTAATGGTTATAGGTTAAAATAGCGAAATTATTGAGTGGAGTTAGGTTCCTTCCTATAAACAAATAGGTAGATTATTTGGCTCATCAATTTAGTGTATAGCTTAGTAGGGACCTTAGAATTAGATTATTATTATTATATAGTACACTATAAATGGCTTTCTTGTGGGACTACCATGTAGTTAAAGCAATAGGATGTTATCCCCTCTCATCAATATCAAACCATATGGGACATCTCTGGCCCATTTTGACAAAGTTGAAGGAGTATTCGAATAAATTGGTAAATCTTATATATGTCAATATATTTAATATTGTTATAGTTCAATAAAAATCATATTCATCATTCTTACCATCATCCCTACTTGCTTAAATTTTAAGCGGAAGAGAGTTGTTTTTTGGGTTGTTTTAATGGAACTATGTGTTATCATTGTTACCATGAATCTTGTGGTATAACATTCAATTAATAATGATTATAAAATTTATTGATTTTTTTAAAGATTTTGGTAAATTGAAAAGATTTCATAATAAGAGAATGTAAGCTTTCAAGGATGGTGTTCAACTCTTACAGTGCACACTTCACCCAACCTTAACGGACAAACTAAAAAGAATAACTAGAAAAGAGTGTCAATGGGATTAACCACCAGCGAACTCATAAATCATGAATATTAAAAACTTTCTTTTCTGGATATTTACATCTCACATCTGTGAGTTTCTCTCTATATAAAAATTGCATTTTCTGAAATCTTTTCAAATAAAGGATATTCCTCGAGCCAAATAAATAAGTCTTATCAAGAAATTTGATTTCACTCTTATAAGCACCCTCTAACCAATATGGCTATGATTTGCCTCCCCTCAATAAATGGATCCCTAATCACATCTCTATAATATTAGCCAAGAAAAGAATTAAAACTCACTTCAAACACCTAAAGACATTTAAACAATTATTTAAATCTCCCAATGATCAATTGGATCCATGAGTTTATAAAATTCCATTATCATGTGGAAATTCTTATATTAGCCAAAGTACTAGATCCATTAAAGCTCATCTTCTATACATTCATAATAAATTTTCAAAATATGCCCTTGTTGAATAGTCTTCTGGATCTTAGCATCTCATATCCTTTGACCAAGCTCTAAGTCCTTACCTCAATTCCCTTCTATTTGAGTTAAGATCATTCATGAAGTCCTCAAAATGGGAAAACATCTAAATAACCTTAATATTAGAAACCTTTAATTCACAAGCTTAATCTCTCAACCCATTTTTATTGATATATTAATTTCTTTCTTTTGTCTTAATTGTTTTTTTTTCCTAATTCTCTTTCCTTAGCATTTTAGTCATTAATCTAATTACAATATATGTATATTTTATTAATTTTGTTACCCCATCCATGCCAATTCAATCAATAATAACCATTGGTTTTTTAAATTATTATTATTATTATAAGTTTTAAGGTCACAATCTAAATAACTTTATATTGGGAAACCTCTAGTTAACAAGCTTAATCTTTGATCCCATTTTTATTGATTATTAAATTGGTATATGAAGACCCCCTTGTTTGTGGGACAAGAAGCCCTCAAAATGGAAAAACATCTAAATAATTTTTATATTGGAAACCTTTAGCTCACAAGCTTAAACTTTGATCACATTTTTATTCATACATTAACTTATTTCTTTTATCTGAATTGCTTTCTTTCTTTTTTGTTAATTCACTTTCCTTAACGTTTTAACCATTAATCTAATTCACCCCTCATTTTGAACTTGTCACCTCTTAAAAAAAGGCACATACTCTTAACCATCAGACCAACTCAAACTATAATAGATATTACTCCTTTCTAACTACTTTTTTCATTATTCATTTTTTTTAAATTAATTATATTTAATATTTATTTTTTCTAATTATTCCTTATTATTTAATATTTCTTAATTTCAAATTATATAATTCTTATTTTTATTTTAAAATTCAAAATATTTATATTTTTGAAATAATAATATTTTTAAAACAAAGAAACCACCTAAATTGAAAATGTTGAGGAATGAAACAAATATTTGTATGGTTTATGCATCGCTGGGTTAGTAGGTTTATGCAGATTAGAGATTTGGACATCTAACTATTATAAAGTTAATTGTTGATTTTGTTTGAAGGATTTTTAATGGGTTAGTTGGAAATGATGACGAATGAAACAAACATTTATATGATTTATGTATGGTGGGTTAGTATGTTTATGTAGATTGTAAATTTGGACATTTAACTGTTATAAAGTCAATTATTGATTTTGTTTCAAGGATTTTTAATGGGTTAGTTGAAAATGATGAGGAATGAAACAAATTTATATATGATTTATGCATGGGCGGGTTACTGGGTTTTTGTAGATTGTAGATTTGGACTTCTAACTATTATAACAATTAATTGTTGATTTTTCTTAAAGGATTTTTAATGGGTTAGTTGAAAATGATGAGGGAGGAAACAAATATTTATATGATTTATGCATGGTTGGGTTAGTAGGTTTATGTAGAATGTGGATTTGGACATCTAACTCTTATAAAGTTAATTACTGATTTTTATTCAAGGATTTTTAATGGGTTAGTTGAAAATGATGAGGAACGAAACAAATATTTATATGATTTATGCATGGGTGAGTTAGTAGGTTTATGTAGACTGTAGATTTGGACATCTAACTATTATAAAGTTAATTGTTGATTTTGCTTCAAGGATTTTTAATGGGTTAGATAAACAAAAGTTGTAATTCAAACATAAGTGTTTAGTATATATGGTTAACATTTATTTTCTTATTAATGGTTATAGGTTCAAATCTAAAATGGATAGAGTGAACAGTTATGTAAAATAGCCAAATTACTGAGTGGAGGTAGGTTCCATATCCTATAAACAAGTAGGTAGATTATTTGTCTCATCAATTTAGTGTATAGCTTAGTAGGGACGTTAGATTCAGATTATTATTATTATACAATAGATTTTAAACAGTTTACTTATGGGGCTACCAAGTAGTTAAAGCAATAGGATGTTATCCCCTCTCATCAATATCAAACCATATGGGACATCTTTGGCCCCTTTTGACAAAGTTGAAGGAGTATTCAAATAAATAGGTAAATCTTGTATATCTGAATAAATTTAATATTGTTATAGTTTAATAAAAATCATATTCATCATTCTTGTCATCATTGCTACTTGCTTAAATTTTAAGCGGAAGATAGTTGTTTTTTGGGTTGTTTTAATGGAATTATGTGTTATAATTGTTATCGTGAATCTTGTGGTATAACATTCAATTAATAATGATTATAAAATTCATTGATTTTTTTAAGATTTTGGTAAATTGAAAGGATTTTCATAATAAGAGAATGTAAGCTTACATAGAATTGATATTTTTGTATGTGGACAAGGATGGTGTTCAACTCTTAGAGTGCACACTTCACCCAGCCTTAGGGAACAAACTAAAAATAATAATTAGAAAGGAGTGCCAATGGGATTAACCAACAACCACTCATAAATCATCCATATTAAAAAATTTCTTTTCTAGGGATATTCACATCTCTCATCCATTTGTTTCTCTCTATAGGAAAATTGCATTATGTGAAATCTTTTAAAATAAAGGATATTCCTCTAGCCAAATCAATAAGTTTTATCAAGGAGTTTGGTTCCCATCCTATAAGCACCCTCTAACGAGTAGGGCTATGATTTCCCTCCCTTCAATAAATGGATCCCTAATCACATCTTTATAATATTAGCGAAGAAAAAAATTAAAACTCACTTCAAACACCTAAAGACATTTAAATAATTATTTAAATCTCCAAATGATCAATTAGATCCATGAGTTTATAAAATTCCATTATCATGTGGAAATTCTTATTTTGGCCAAAGTGATAGATCCATTAAATCTCATTATCTATATATTCATAATAACTTTTCAAAATCTGTCCTTATTCAATAGTCTTCTAGATCTTAGCATCTCATATCCTTTGACCAAACTCTAAGTCCTTGCATCAATTCCCTTTTATTCAAGTCAAGATCATCCATGAAGTCCTTGAAATTGAAAAACATCTAAATAACCTTAATATTGGAAACCTCTAATTCACAAGCTTAAGCTTCGCTCCCATTTTTATTGATATATTAATTTCTTTCTTTTGTCTTAATTCTTTTTTGTTGTTTGTTTTGTTTTGAATTCCCTTTCCTTAGCATTTTAGTCATTAATGTAATTAACATATATTTATCTTTTATTAATTTTGTTACCCCATCTATATCAATTCAATCAATAATAAAGATTGGGTTTTTTAATTATTATTATCCAATTTTAAGGTCACTGCCAAGCTAGACACCAAATTGGTATATGACACCCTGACACCCTGTTGCTTGTGGGACAAGAAGTCCTTAAAATGGAAAAAATCTAAATAACTTTAATATTGGAAACCTTTAGTTGACAAAGTTAATCTTAATTCACCCCTCTCATTTTGAACTTGTGACCTCTTAAAAAAAACCACATACTCTTAACTCTTAACTATTAGACCAACTCAAACTATATTAAATATAATTCATTTTCTAACTCTTTTTATTATTTTTTTTTTTTAATTATTATTATTTAATATTTAATATTATATTTAATATTTTTTTATTTTTTTTTTATTTTATTTTTTATTTATTGGTTATTATTTTATTTCTAGATTTTCTAATTATATAACTTTTATTTTTATTTTAAAATTCATCACAACATGGATTTAAGGGTCCAGCATTTCAAACCTTCGACTGTAGCCTGGATGTGATTGATGTTGCATTCCCTCCAGTGTGGTTTCTCTCTTAGGCGCTGTTAGCAGTTCCAATGACATTGGTCTATTCTCTTCTTCAAGTTTTATCTCTGCCTTTGATTCTGCATTCGACAGTTCCGCAGATTTGATTGCATGAATTCCAGCTTGACTTCCGGTGTTGTTCATGACTTCTCTCACGTCTTTAAAAGCTCAGTTATGTTTGCAATGGTTCCCCTCATTTGGATTCTCCCCTCTTCTTTTACCTGTCGTTCCCTTCAACCACGAAAATATTCCTATTCGGATCCTCCTGTCCCCCCTCTATCTGAAAAAAAAAGTCGCCTCTGTTTTATTCCTCAGAGGGAATCTCCTCTTGAGAGCGGCATTCGCTCATATGGCCCTCTTGCTGGTTCCAACCGTTACAAACCCCTTCGCATTGGCCATGACCCGGTTACTCCGGAGCCTCCAATACGTTGTTGATTTTCTCTTCCATTGATAGTTTTTAGCCTCGGTCCCGGTCAAGCCCTTATATTCCCCCTCGTTGTCCTTCGAGCGTCGTTCCTTCTTCCACTAATAATTTTTTATCCCCATCCTCCTTGAGCTAGTAATAATACGAATATAATGAATTTTGTTAATAATAAAATTAATATGAATAATCTAAATACATTGGACTTTAATAAAGATATGAATAAAAATAATATTAATAATTTTGTATATAAAAATAAAAAAGTTGTTAACCCCTCTAGTAAGTGCTTTCATCTTCCAACTTTTACACTTTTAGAGAAAGGTTTCAACTTTGACTTAACCCCCAAAATTTGCAATATATTTGAGGACGAATTTCAAGCTTTGAAGGCTTTAAACAATGATCTTGATGTGGTTGTTTTAAAAGATGATAAGGGTGGGGCTTTGATAATCCTTAATGAGATGGATTACCATAACAAAATGATGGATCACCTTTTTAATAGTGGCAGCTACAAAAAATTAATTAAGAAAAGTTTTGTTTGTTATTAATTCTAGCAACCTTCTTGATCGTGTTAAAAAAAAAACTTATTGTTAGCAACCCCCTCACCCCTAGGATCTATGGGCTTGCCCAAATCCATAAAGATGGGTCCCCATTAGACCCATTGTAAACATGATTGGTAGGCCCATTTATCCTCTTGTAAATTTTTTTGCCTAGAACCTCAGGCCCCTTGTTGGCCTTACGGAATCCTTTGTTAAGGATTTTGCTTCTTTCATCAATGAGCTCGAGGATATTAACCTTGATCGAGAGGATTTTCTTTTCAACTTTAACGTCATCTCTCTTTACAAATATCCCTATTAAAGAAGCAATGGTGGTTATTAATTACATTAACTGATCCTAATATTGCTAAGTTGGTAGGTCTTTTACTCACCTCCACTTTTTTCAGTTTCTAGGGTGAACTCTAAGAATAGACTTGCGGAGTAGCCATAAGTTCCCCACTCTTCTTGGTTGTCTCAAACCTATTCATGGAATATTTTAAATCTAGAGCATTGGTCCCCTCTTTGCCGAAAACAGTGGAAGAGTTTTTTTGATGATACTTTCGTCAATTGGCCTCATGGTCATAACAAATTAGATTATTTCCTTTTACATCTTAATAGTCAATCCAACTCCATTAAGTTCACCATGGAGATAGAAGTTAATGATAGCCTTCCATTCCTCAATATATTATTCCAAATAAAGGATATGATTCTTTTTATTTCCAATATTTTTGTAAAGAACTCATACCGATCAATAACTTCACGCATGTTCTCATCATTATCCAACTCAAACCTTTTGTGTTCTTAACACTCTAGCTACCTCAACTCTTAGGATTTTTTATGAAAGTCACTTTGAAAAACAAAAATCCCATCTCCTAGAAGTTTTTTCGAAGAATTGTTATAGGAGGTGCCTTCCTCAAATATTTCCATAAAGAAAATATAGGACCCACGCAAAGGAAGGATCCTGTTGATTTAGTCAGCCACGTGCATTTCTGGTTCATTCTCAGAACCACATACAAGATTTCTCGTATTCTTAGAAGGAGTATTGTTCATACTAACTTTAATCCCCATTGTCACCCTCCATAGCTCCCTTAGATGTGTTAAAGACCCATTAGATCCCAAGTATATGAAAAGTGTTTAGTTAATCCATTTCTCATGTGGAACGCCCTACATTGGAGAGACTGGGCACTCCATCAAGTACAGAATCCAAGAACACGCATCATACATCAAACATAACTGAACCTGGTCTTCTCCCTTACCTTAGCATGCTAAAAAGTCTAATCATCACATGTGTATTGAGAAGTCCCAAGTCATTGTCATGATTGATCACTTTCATCATAGGAAGTTCAAGGAAGCTATAGAAGTACAGAAGCATGCTAGCAATTTGAATAGAGACAATGGGTGGAAAATTAGCAGCAACTCAATTCTTGCCTCCCTTTTCACATATTTATTTATTATTACTATTATTAGGTAATTATATTGATTCATTTCATTATTTTAATTAAATTATTAATAATTTGAGTATATTAAAATCTATTCTTATTTTTATTTTTAATTTTTATTTGTTAATTTTTATTCTTAATTTTTTTAATTATAATAGTTTATTAATTTTTTTTTATTAATTATTTTTTATTAGCTTTTTTTACTCTATTTTGATTAATTAATTTGTTTGTTTTCGTTTTAGGTATTTTCTTCCCTATAATCATGGCTTATTTCATTGGTTTTTCCCAATTCAATAATTATTTCCATTATATTTATAATTTAATTTTTTATTCTAGTTTTATTTATTTATTGGAATTGATTATCTTGAACTTATTAAATTATTATATTTTTTTGTTTTTGAGTGAATGTTGTTGAGGATTAGAAACATTGGCTCCCTAAATCGTGGTTGTGATTAATCTAGAAGAGTTATCATCTTTCAATATGAATCACAAAATTCTAACTTCTCAAATATTTAATTTCTGAAAATATTATTAATTATTTTTTCTCCAATAATCATTTTTATTGACTTGTTTAAGTTTTACCCTATTTGACGAAGGAAAACTATTTTTTCTCTTTTTTAGACTTATATAATCCCATTCACACACGTTTCTAATTATTCTTCTTCTTTTTTGTCCCTAAAGATAAGAATAGGTGGAGCCTTCATTTAAAATGTTGGGCAGTCTCATGGTTCCACATAAAGAACATAGATATATAGAAATATTAATTCTATAATTCTCATAATTATAAAATATTCTTAAGAAATAATATTAAATTTTTAAATTATTTTGATCATATTAGTGTTTTTTTAAGTTAAATATTTTTTCATTATTGTTTTTTTAAGTTAATATTTCTTATTATTATTTCAGATAGATAAAATGACTAATAATGTCATTCATATTAACTACATTATTAGGATTCATAGAAAATGCGTTATTATTCACAATATGGATCAGAAAAGAGATAAAATGACTCTTTTTCTTGGTCATTTCTCAAATGAATTTTGCTAAAATATAGTATAAATTTTTAAAAATAGTAAGTTTAAGTTCTTTAATTTGCAAATTTAAAGTTCTCTAAGTTTTCTCAAAATGTTAATCCATTTATGCATTAAAAAATGCATTTTAGACAACAAGAAATCAGATTCTTAGATGAAATTATATCACTTATTTACAAAAAAAAACATCATTTTTGTCTATTAATTATCTTTTATAAATTTATCTATTATCTATTTTATGAATAAATTTATTTGTATTTATAATATTTATTAATATAGTTAATAAATTTTATTTTCTATTTATATTTTATGAAAAATTAATATTTATTTTTTAAATAAAAGACTTATATCTACTTATTATTTTATTATTATTTTAAAATCATTTTTAATGTTATTAATATACTTCACTATTATAAAATATAATAAATAATAAAATAAATATTTCATATCTATTATTATATATATATTATTATTATTATTTTATTTATTATTATTAAAAAATTCATTTTTAAAGTTTTTAATTTCATTTCACTAATATAAAATTAATAATTAATTAGAAAGAAAACCATTAAATTTTGAATTTGCAACCTATATACAAGAACAACCTTAATAGAATTGTCCTTCACGTTCTTATATTGCTTTGATTTTTATAATGTAAAATTGATTCAATTTTTGTTTGAAATAGTAATGATCCAATGACTGGATGCATTGTATTGACCATGGATGACATTTCCTATTCCTTGAGCCTAATTCATACAAGCCAAGCATGTCATTTCAAGGAATCAAACATGGGTGTTGAGTGAGTTAACAACGCATCTTAACCAGTTGTTCTACACTTAATTAATCAAATATGTCCATCCCTATAAATAATATAAAGGAAATTGAATTTGTTAATATAACTAATAATACAAAGATAGTTTAAATTTGTTGTGTAATGGATTTGTATTCAGTAAGTGAAATCCTTATATCAGATATTTTCAAAATGAAAAGTTTGATGTTGAAATAGTTTGTTTAAAATCTTGATTTTCCATATAATCTAAGAGTAATGGGTTTTCTAAGCAAGGGCTTAAGGTTTTCCTCTTTATGTGGTTTACAGTTTCTCATGGACACATCCCTTGAAGAATAGCTCATAGATTACTCTTCTGACGCCTTAGAAGGAATTAATATTATCCCCATTATCCTCAAGTTCATTTGTGTCCTCATGTCAAGTGGGGCCCTACCAATTTGGTTTATTCTTACTCACGACAAACTTCCATTTGTGCGCTATATCTCCACCATCATTCTTTGGTAAGGGTTTCTAGCCTTATAACTCATTTCAATATGTCGAAAGGCAAGGTGGTAAAACCCTCATAGACATTAGATCTATCAATGTCAAATGAGCAGATTAGCAATATGACTACCAAGTTAAATGGAGGTTTTCATCCTCGTTAGATATCTTCCCCATATGTTACGATGTTTACATCCCTCCCCACGGGAATCCTCAATGCATTCAATTTTTATTACGGCTATGGCTTCCTCAAAAATTAGGCTCTATCAAAAAATTCCCTTCCTCCAAAAATTTGAGTGGTAGAGATCTAGCAAAGTAGCTATCTACCTGACCATCTCCAAAAACTACTTTCATTAGTGTTATGATCAAGAAAAACCATAAGTGAATAAGAGAAAGATGGCAGTGTAATATCGCTTTCAGAATATTTGGTTAAAATAATGGTGATTTCATCACATTAAAATCAAATCAGAATGTACATGCATAAAACACCATAAATTTATAGTATTTTTTACTAGCAATATTTTTAATCTACAATATAGCCCAACAAATACATAGTATTGATACTACGACAAGTTCATGAAATTTTTGCAACATTGTAAAGAACCAGAAATGTTGAACATAAGAAAATATATATTTAATCTCAGTTTCATTATATTAACCATAAAATATGAGTACATGGAAATATGAAATAGCTAGAAATAACTAAGAATCTTGAACAACTACTATAAACTAGATCCAACCACAAAATATATTTGTTGTATCACTATACCTAGCCTCTCAAAATGAACCTACAACCAATAAGAACTTCCATCAATTCTTAATGAATTCACCAAGGCGAGGGAAGTGTTCCCGCCCACTGTCACCGAAATCACCTAAGGTTTTCCATCATGGGGCTACTACTAAAGTTGGGAACTCTCGATTCTCCAAACCTCTCCACAAGAAGAAAAATACTCAACTCAAGGATATCTCAAACGATCTCTTCCTCCTCCTTTTAAAGGCTCCTTAGATTAATTTCCAAGTCTCTAGAATAATCTTATTTTTATTTAATATTATTATGGAAAATCGTTTTTGCCTCCATGTAAGTGACTTTTAATTTTGTTTTATTTCACTAAGTCACGTTTGACAATTTTTCCTTCAAATAATTATTTTCCGCTATTTTAATTCAATTAAGTAACTAATTAAAGACACTTTTAATGTGGGAAAATGGTCAACCGCCCACCATACTCTCTCTAGCCACTAGAAGTCACTTCTAAACATCATATCCTATATATCCTCTCATTCCAATTCCAACAAGTTATTACGCTAAGGTATTCCATAAACTATTCCTCCCCCAATTCCACCTCAAGCATAATTGATTAAGTCAGATCCATTAATGATTCTACCTTTTGAAAGTTGTGGGAATTCAATGAAACGAAAGGAAAATTGTGCAAATGATAGTATATGTCTATAACACCCCCTCCCAAGTCTACCCAAAGTAACCATGCCAACCTCGGTAAACAAGAGGAGAGATTCCACTACAACAAGATTCGACCTCCTATGTCACCTTAAGGAAGTGGAATCGATGGAACATCACATACAATCATCTAGCGTCATCAACAAAACCCTCACAAGACAAGTAACTCACTGAGAAAGCCTATCCCCAGGAACCACTATTACTCTGTCGCTCTTAGTCCATAGTTTCTCTCATGCTATGGGAAAGGGAGCGACTAGAAACCCAAAGTTTCTCTCACGGGCCTGCCTTCCAGTGATTGCAGACCAAAATTGGTAGTTCTGTGCCAGTGAGCTTGAAAATTAAGCCACTTTTGTAGCCCATAATCATGGCCTATTCCCAAAACTTGTTGTAACTTACATAATTCTTAAAAACATGATAACAATATTGATCAATGAGAAATTTCCCTCAGGACTAGGCCCGAGCATCCCCAACTAGGGCTAATACTTTGTCAAATACTTGGCATCAATGCGACCTATAGGTCTAGGATATAAAACAAAGCATAAACCACTGAAACAAATTACGAAACATAACCAAAAGGATCACCTCCTTCTCTATTCAACTACGACATCATGAATTAGGTCTTGCATCTATCAATTTAACAATTACAAGTAAATATATGAAATAACCATGACATAAACCAATAATTCAACCATGCTTAAAAACAAGATGAGAGCATATAAATATTAGATATATGACAGTCGCTAAATCCACATATAAAGTAGTGAAAAAGTAACAAAACTTAGCTTTTATTAATCATAGACAAATTTGACCAGGTTCGGGACCTCCACATATTGCCCAACGATAAACATGGTTGAACCAAATCTATCTTTCAGCCAACCACCCCCTTTGGAAATTCCAAGCATGAATGTAGGATCTCATATGATAACCAATCCAAGAACAACCTAAGGAATCCAGAGGTTAAACCACCTCCACCCTCACTAAACCCTAATCACACTAAAATTGATGCTCTAATCAGAATCAAATAGAACTTGGAATTCCATCTAAAATCCAGCACTATTCTTGAGGAATTTTCCATCTCCTTGTCTCTCAAGCTTTACCACAATATGAACTGGATCACTAGGCCCTAAATCGAGTCCAGTCCCAAAATCGTATCACTAGGCCCTATACCAATAATAACCCCTCAGATATCGTGTATCCCACCAAAACCGGTCAAGGGATTCCTAGGCCTTTAGGAATGGAACTTGAGACCATTTCCACCCAGGATTCTGAAATCCATTCATCAAACCAAAACTCAAAAATCGAAATAAACATCCCAACATACCATGGTATTTCGAAAAAGGCTAGGCTAGGCTGAAATCCACTATCACAACCTAGAAAAACCATACCACTGATAGCAAGAGAACAATACACCAACATGGACAGCCATGCTTGTCCAAACTAGATAGGAAATGACACTTGCAAAACGTTACCTGCAAGTGTTTCTATATCAATCAACAAGGGAATCCATAAGATCAAATCTCCACCCTTAAAGTAATATCGGGATTCACCTCCTTGTATGCAAAGCACTCATTCATTTGGAATTAGGGTTCCCAAACATATCCAAATAAATTCTTGTCTAAATCCTTCCTTTTAACCTTTTAACCTGTTGCAATTGAGGCTTCCTACGTAATGTCACATCACCCAACTGTTTGTTATATAAACACATCAACTATTACCTTGTCACACTAATATCAAACATGTTTCCTGCAACTTCTCACACATGTCAACCACATGTTCCACATATCAAAACAATCATATCTATCAATTCAAAAGAAACCCTTATTAGGACTAATGATCATGTTATAATCCATAGTCAACTCGTAGTCATCAATCATAATGTAATAACCATCACTTACTACACTTCATGTACATATCAATTGTGTCAACACCTATGTATTAGTTGTTGGCATCATGGCGTTCTGGTATGATTATATGTTTCAGATGTTGTACTTGATGACAACACCCATGACATGGCTCTCATTTTGATGAAAATAAAGAAGTACGCAGGAGAACAGTTCAGGAGGTGCGTACCCGCAGGCATGCCAATAGGGACCGCGTCCAAATACGCGGATTACCCATCCATGAGGTGCGTACCCCAGTGCACACATTCCAAGACAGTTAAGCGCCCACACGTGGGGTTTCTCATGGTATTTAGCCAACAGTATTGGGTTATCATGGTTTTGGTCTGTGGTATTGTTTATTTTATTATTTTTATTGAGCCCCATGATCCTTGATTTGAGGAAGAGCTAGCCTATATAAAGCAAAGGAGATCATTTGGCTTGAGCATCTTTTGAGCAATTGAATATCTTAAGATCTGATTTATTGTGTTCTCGGTTCTTAAAAGACTGATCTATAAAGGAGAAGTCAGAAGCGAATCTGCGAAGGGCGATCTCTTGAGCACAAGTCCAGATCTGAGCATTTGAGGTTATTTCAGCCCTAGTCCAAGGTACGCAGAGGCGCCGAAGGTTCAGTGCGTGGGTACGCAGAGGCGCCGAAGGTTCTGTGCGTGGGTACGCAGAGGCGCCGAAGGTTCAGTGCAGTGGTACGCAGAGGCGCCGAAGGTTCTGTGCGTGGGTACGCAGAGGTGCCGAAGGTTCAGGTGCGTGGCTTCTGTAGCAGCACGCGGCGCGATTATTCTTTTGGGTGCGTACCTGCTGTAAAAGTACGCGGCACGGTTATTATTTTGGATGCGTACTATATGCAGATCAGTGAAAGGAGCAGTGCGTGGCCACGCAGTCCAGAAAAAGGAGCTCTGCGGGTATACGCAGAGAGGCAGAAGGTGAAGTGCGTAGCAATGCAGGCCAGTAGAAGAAAAACTGTGTATCTGTGTTAAGATATTCTGTTGGTTGAATTTTTCTGTTGATAAGGTGCTCTGGGTTCTGTTCTGTTATTGTTGATCTGGTTATTGCAGCTGACTGTATAATTTACATGTACTTGATGATCATTTGATGTATATGGATCCAGTTTGAAAATTTATGAAAAGTGGTCCCTGAAAAGAAGTAGGGGTTTGTAGCTCCCTTCCAGGAGAGACTGGAAAACGAGAGAGAGTTGTAGCTCTCTGCAGGTTGCAGCCTGCGTACTGGTAAAGGACTGCACCAGTACAAGACCATTGTAAAAGGAGTTTCTAATTTGAGAGAAGATAGAGACATATTGCAGCAGGTGGTTTTCACCCACATTGGGTTTCCACCTTATATCTGGTGTTCTTTGATGTGACTGTCTGCTTTTCTTGTTCATGCTCATTATTTGTGGTATTGGTATGCAAAAATAATTCAAAGTATAAATAAGAAAGGTTTGGCAAAAGAATTAGATAATACTGATTCACCCCCCCTCTCAGTATTATTGTCAACAATTGGTATCAGAGCAGGTCCTTTAGAGAAGCTTGATCGCTTGAAGGTAGATTGTTCATCATGAGCAACTATGAGAGAGAAGCATCAATCAGGCCACCGGTCTTTGATGGGACAAACTTCAATTATTGGAAGGTAAGGGTTACTGCCTATCTTCAATCTCTTGGTACAGAAGTTTGGAACATTGTAGAGACAGGCTATGC
>APFE030451225.1:20605-38769 GCA_000404065.3 Pinus taeda | reverse complement strand
TGGTAGCTTATCTCTGAGAAGAGATGTGTGGCTACATGCATCTGAACTGTGTTACAATGAGGCTCGAAGGCCTATTTATTGTTGAGAAACAATGGAAAAACCCCTTCACATTCCAAAACCTAACCCTGGAAGATGAAACGCCAAATTGTGGGCCCCGTTTTTGGGTAAGTTGATACATCAACTTCCCGGGGTCGCGAATTGGTTGTCTTATCTCCGTTTGACGCGCATGATAGCCCGTTGGAAAGATCTCTCCGAGGACTACGACTAAAAATAGTAAACTGTGCTATAATTAAGGAAACTGAAAGAAGCACTAGAGCGGATCCACGTGGAATTAACGGGTGGCCACCAATATCCACCTGGATCAGTCGAAGTTGTTTAGAGCCTTCTCTAAGCCAATCTAACCCATAGTCACATGCCACGCGGCCGCGATACCCTTCCCCTCACGACTTTGTGACTCCTTTTTTTGTGACCTGTGACCACCACCTGTTGTGTGATCCGTGACCTAATCTTGCGCATCGTGACCACTCGACCCTTGACCTTAGTCGCACATCTGCATTCTTAACATTGGAGACCATGTGACTTACTTATCCCTGCGACCCTCCTTTCACCAACTAAGTTTTCCTTTTATTGTGTTTTAATTTATTGTCATGCCCTCTCTCTCATTGTGGGATTACATTTTTGACATGCCAGGTGACATCGAGCTTGAGTGCATATCCATTTCTTCTTTTGAAGACGAGATGGGTCACCCGACTACTAAAATAGCTGAAGGCACCTCAGGAAGTGGCGCATGGGAAGCCGATCCAGACAAACAACCACCTATCTTTATAGACACGGCTTGCAACATAAATAAAACCACTAGGCTCTCTTGGTATGAGATATACAAGGAATTTGCTAAGAGGGATATCCTGGAAACACAGGAGGACTTCGAAGTATATATAAACGTCAAAAGGTCAAGATTACATGAAGTAGCAGTTCATCCACCAGTATTCCCATGCACTAAGATCATTGAATGGGCCTTAGAGTGTACAAGCACAGATGACTGGATGATTAGGGATCATGATGGAGCACCTATAGCCACCATTGCTTCGATGACATCAGTGCCTACAACAAATTGCCTGACAAGCAGCATATTTTAACACCAAGTGGCTCGTTGGATTCAGTATCCCAACGAAAGACATCTTGAGGGATTGGTGGCAAGAACCTGCAAAATTCTAAGTCAGGATAGACCAAGCCTACAAGACAAAAGGGCTACGCAGAGTATATCAATTAATCACTGCAATGATGTGTCGACTATATGGCAAGGCAGACTGTGATGTGTTTTATGGAACGTGGGTCCGACTCATGTATGTTGTCACCACTCAGGGAATTATTTTTAATTGTGCGAGCATCGTGTCATCATCCTTGAGGACCAACATAGTCGCCACCCAAATCCCACCCCCCGAGCAACCTCCAAAACTATATGTCTTCATACCTCCTTGATGTTGTCTATTCGAGGTGTCACTTTGAGCATTGGAGCTGCAATTGGGACTCATCAGTATCCCAACCCATCCACTACCACTACAAAGTCTTCTAGGACATAACTTATAGATCCACATTGGATATAATATCTGAAACATTTATCATCCCATTATACCAATTGTTGTTAGGGGAAGAACCACCTTGCATTTCAAAGAGAGCCATGAGGACCATGGTTAAAGTAGCCCATCGGTTCCCTATCGATGAAGGAATGATCATCAGGGTGTTTGGTACTCATAAAGCTTCTCACGCTCTACCCAAGTTCGTCACAGATAGGACTCTTTTACGTGAGGTTTGCTACCAGATGATACAGGGTTTCTCGAAGGTGTTGAAAAAAGGTAAGAAGAAACCTTGGCCACCTTTCCCTCTCACTATTGGAACGTACATCGTAGAAAATTTCAAACAGGTAGAAGCGGAAGCTGAAGAACTAGAGGGTAGCCATTTCATGAACTTGAATTACAAAACGTATGACCCTGAGAAAGTCGTAGCTGCCCACTGCAAGAAGGCGAAATCCAGTTGGTCTTATGCCCACACTAGGAATGATCTCGAGGACAGAATTAGGAACCGGTATAACTCCCCAAGGGAGATTAGCCCCAGTGAGCAATAGGCCATAGAAGATGAGCTCCTTGATGATTTCCAAGATGATGTAAGCCTCAGAGAAAGAACATTGAAGGGAGCCGAGGAATCAAGGAAGCGAAAAGGAAAAGAAGTGGAAGACCCTCTAAGTGACAGTAAGGAAGAGGAAGTTACGCTCATACAAAGAAATGCCAAACTGGCAAGAAAGAAGTGAGATCTAAAGAGGTGAAGAGAACTAGAAAGCAAACAATCATAGGAATCCAACGACCAAAGCTAGGATGATATAGAGAAGAAAAGGCAAGAAGACAAGAAAAGGCGACAGGAAGAAGAAAATAGAGCATAGGATGAGATAGAGAGAAAGAATCAAGAAGAAGTTGAAAAGAAAAGACAAGCAGAAGAAGATACAAAGAAAAAACAAGAGGAACAACAAAGATTAGAACAGGAACTGAAGATCATGGAGGAATATTTAGAAAGGCAACGAGCACTAGCAGAAAGAGAAAAGAGGTAACAGGAGGAGGGGCTTAGGGAAAATAGGGAAAAGGAAGCTGGAGTAAATGAACAAGAAGAGACGAGCAAAGTAGTCAACTTAAGCTCAGGACAAAGTGAGCTTCCTCCTTTGGATGTATCTCCCGTTACTCCCCTCATTGGTGGACACCTTCCCCTTTGAGAGCTAGGCATCTTAGAATATCAAGATGAAGAGGTTCTAGATCTGACTAAAATCACATTTGATGAAGTAAACCTCAAAATTATACAGGAGAGGAAGAAATCATGTAGCCAAAACCAAGTTGACCCATTGTCGGTAACTACGGCAACAGATATTGTGCCAAATATCACATCAAATCCTCGAATGGTTGCCTCCATCGGTACAACATTCATGGCTGCCACAGAACACAACACAACCTAGATGAGTAAGAAAATTGTAGATTTGCAAAGCAAGTTATATGCATCTTAGCAAAGGGCCACCGCTGCAGAACAAGGGAAGAGAAAGATGGAGGAGGAAAATGCGACACTTCGCTTGCTACATATACGATCAGTTGATTTCCAAGTGGTAGCCGCATTAGAAATAGAGATCCTAGGGGAGACTATGATAGTAGTGTATGAAGAAATGGCAAAACTGCACCACACTATAGCACCCACAGGAGATATGCCAATCTCAAGAGAAAATATCAAGTGTTACATCGTAGAACCAATGAGGCTCTACACCAAGTTGGGTACCTTGAACAATCAAATACGTGCCAAGTAAAATACCCTTATCCCAGACACACTACAGTGCTTACACCAACATGATGAAGGCCAGCCACAAATCTCTCCCATCGTGGTAGAATACAACATATGGCGCACTTACCTGACAAAAAAGCTCGGGCTCAACATTCAAGAACTCGCCATCTGTAGATTAGCCAACTAGGATAATAATAATTTTTCTTTTGTGTACTATGATAGCATAGAATACTCTATGAACGCGAAAGGTCACATAGAATGGTAAGAGTCATTTGGTTGGTGAAAGGTCACTAGGAAGTCCAAGAGTGAAGAGTAGACCAAAGGTCTCTCTCATCCTATAAATATAACCTCACGCCTCATTTGTAAGGGCTTTTTTTTACTCAGGATTATTTTGGAGATTCATAGACATATTGCTTGAGATAATTTTTGTCCTTCTAGTCAATACAAGAGTTAATTGTACGTTTTCACTATTGAATGCTTCAAATATCTATGTTCTTGTGTCATGAGTATTTTTCTCACTTAACGGATCGAATGTTCCCGAAAGATATTTGATGTGCAATCTCCCCACATGCCGTTTCATACTCCAAATCTAGTTTTGCTACGTATGATTGGTATTTGGTGTGCTCACTCTATACTCATGCCAATGAACTATTTCTTTAGGTATTAGTATAATCTATTTTTTTTACTGCAGAGTTATGTACGTTGATAAATGGTTGATTGTTGTAAACTGATTTTGCAATCATTAAGCATTATTTATCTAGTATGCACAAGTCTTATCTAAAGTCCTGCTAACAGTAACTTTATGTGAGATTGTGCGGTTTACATTTTTCTATTAATGGTATATATATATGGTACAAGATATTTGTCAATTATTCTCTTTTGTTTATTAAATCTCATACATTATATTAAGTTTATATCATATCTCCGTCCGAAGCTAGCTCCACGAAACTAAACGATAGTCAGGCCTACATACTGGAAGGGATCGCCAACACATGCGGTGCAAGCTCTAGTTGGGAACCTACACTAGAGAGATTCCCTTGACTGTTGGTGATAAATTACAACCCATCAACAGAATGCTATCATGTCCACACTCTTTAGAGTGATTTGTTTACCACATAATGGAAAATTTGTTACTATCAATTGACTTTCATTAGTTGGTCCTAATTTGACTACCAATCATCTGACTTCCCTAAATGTTCCAAATATGCAAGTGGTATCTTCCCCACCACAAGTTAATTGTGTCACAACCTATCCCATGCCTATAACTACTGATGAAGATGATCATTTCACCATTTTCTCAACTTATATTTACCTAGATTGAGTAGGTGATTACATCATTTACTGGGGTCATTGGATCTTAATCTTTCCATTAGATCCTTTAATATGTAACCCTTCTAGAGAATTGTTCTCCCATATTATGAGAACCTCTTGAAAGCCATGGCCTCCTATGGGTCATGATCAAGATAAACATGGGTATAGCTCCTTTTCTTGTGTCAAGCTCATAAAAAAATGAAATAAGTCACTTAAAGCATAGTTTCTTCTAAAGTGTCAAGCTCCCATAAAACTGAAACAAAATTTTCGAGTCTCCTCTCCTGTTGATTTGATTCTTTGACTATGATCTCGATTTTGATCTTAGATATGTTAGTTTCATTTCATCCACCCATAATTCTCTTCCTTCCTTCATGGTGAACATATTTCTATTACTAATCGAAAACCTATTTGGGGTCCATGAGAAGAGTTGTCGGACGAAATGAAGTTGGTGGGGGGGGGGGGGGTCACTATCCTTATGTTGGAGGTTGTTATCACTCAGAAATTTCCTTAGAAGATATCAGAAGAAGGGAAAGACTGAGGTAACCACAAACCAATCTTTTAAGTATATTCTCTAGCCAACCTATGACTCAGAGAGGGCTCTCTCTACGTGATTTAGTTGTGTTTGTTGGGATTTTAGGCTAGTTCTTAAAGTTTAGGGGGTTTTAGATTTGTATTGAATTTTGGATGGTGGAATCCTTAAAACAGATGGATAGAATGAAGTCGCTGGATCATTGGGATATGGAGTCAAGGCAGGGCATTAGAACTGGAATTAACTCATTAAAGGGAGTGTTCAAAGTGCAAGATAACAGAGTGAAACGTAGGTCTTTAGGTCGAATGGGTGAAATGATCTTAACTAGGGTGAGAGGGCACTTAATAATCCTCAAATTGGGATCAAAATGAGGAACAAAGGATAATCATGAGAAAAGGGCAATTAAGAATCCTTTACTATAGATCAAAGGAAAACTACCTAGACTAAGGAGTAACTAAGAATTCCTTAATTTAGCTAATTTGCAGAAAACATTAAAATGCATAATATTTATAACGGAGTGCAATGAAGCAAATTTTGAGATATCATTCGATATTATAGCATTCAGATTTCAAGTACATTAAAGATTATGGAAAACTTTAAAAGAAAGATAACAATCACAAGGGAAAATACTTGTCTGTACTTTGCACTACACATGAATCTAATGAAATGTCTTGACTTTATTCATTAATCCAGCCTGCTGGTCCAAACAATGATACAATAGCTTACAGTCTTCAATCAAGAAAGTCTATAGAAATGTCTAAGAATCCACACTACATACTTCGAATTGTGAAGTATTTATAGGAAAAATTATTACAAAATATCTCAAAACAAACTTGAGATTTATTCTAGGAAATACAAATATCTTCTTGCAAGAAGATAGAGACAGCTAATGACTTGTTTTATGTTGTCCCTTTTATTGTGGTTGTACAGGCCTTTATCGTTGAAGTGTAACCTCTTATGCTGGCTTGTTGTTGTAGTGTTTCACACTGGAGTCTTCTTTAACTTTTACCTTTCAGTTGATACTCTTTGACTTTGATGTGTTTTTTTCACTTGTTTACCTGGTTATTCCGTTTTTACTGTGCAGTAACTTTTTGCTTGTAAATTTATCATAGTAAATCAGTCATTGTCTCCCACCATTCTACATCAGGTAACTTTACATTCATCATTCTTCTATAGATTCGTCAGCTTCAGTATACTTGGAAAAATTGGGCTTGGTGAGGAATAAATGTTTTATTTGATGCTCAAGGAAAAATAAGTTCTCAAATGTGTTGTACAGAACTTTTCCTGTTGGCAGGGATTTTATGGATGAAGTTCTTGCTTGTTCCTTTTCCAACTGTCTGAGTCTGTTATCATATTCCAAATGTGTCATGAGTTTTTCATCTATAACCATAGGGCTGGGAAGATCTTTCTCCCTCAAAATCTAGAATTTAGCCATGAACCTAACAATGGCTACCTACATATTGTGGCACTTTTCTTCTAAATTAAGCATAAGGTTCATTTTGGAAAGGACCTTCCTTATTTCTAAAATGGTCACAGTCATATCTTCTATATTTAGCTCATGGAGCTCATATCTATTCTTGTCGTTGAGGAAGTGGACGAGTCTATTAGCATCCTCTGGCTTATCTCCCAACTCCTCCTTCACTTTCTGGATAGCTTCTATAGCTATCTTTACTAACTCTGTTTGTTCAAAAATAACTTAAATTGAGGGCCAAATATCCTTGACGGAGTAAATGATATTAGCCCACAACATTTCCTTGGTTTTCCCTAGGTGTTTCTCCAGTGTCAAGTCTTTCTCTAAGATTTTAATCCTTTCACTCATCCTTTGGGCCTTTTGTGCTTCTTCCTTTTGTTTAAGTTGGGCAAGTTTGTATTTTGTTTCCATACTTGCCACCTTTTCTCTCAGCCTGTTCATTTATATTCCCCTGATAGACATATCTTCCATGGCTTTTGACTAGTTATGTTTCTTTCTCTCCTGATGCACCTGTTGCTAATGTAGGTTTTGTTGTTGCTGGCAAGGTTGTTGCAAGTGGAGTTGTAGGTGCCAAAGATGCTGCTAGTGTGGATGGCGCTATTGTGGAGACTGTAGTGATAACATTTGTTGAATAAGTGGCCACATATACTTTTTTTAATTAGATTAAAGCATCCAATTCCTTTTTTATCTCTTTTAGTTGATCATTTAGCTTTAAGACTAAGTCCATTAGTTCTTCATGCCCCTACTGGGCTTCTATGACTTCCAATGTTCTTGGATGTTGCATCTGAGGTGTTTTTAGTTGTTTCTTCAATGTAGCTATATCATCGTTCTTATTTTTAATAATTTTCTCTATGGATTTTATATCCTTGGGATCGTGTCCCAATTCAAATATCATTAAGTCCTTTAAGGACTTGATCCTGGTATCCTTGGCCTGTGAGGAGGCCTTCTCTAACTAAAATTGTGCTAAAATGTTGTTTAAATAATTCTGTAGCTGATGAGCAGTTATGGCTTTACCTGTCAGGGTGGATTATATCATCTCTCCAACCTGTTTGTGCAGTTCAATCTGGTTTATGGGATGAATGTCCCTGGCCAACACTTCAAAATTTACCTTTTTGAAATCAGATGTTACCTTTGGCTGCTGAGTTGTAGGTTTGATGAATGACATTTGTAGCTTCCCCTCTTTAATGTCAAAGGTTGACATTATCCTTGTTTGACTAGTGGGAGTCAACTTTAGGTACTAAGCATAGTTTTGGGCCTTAAGCCTCTCATTTCTTGCTTTGATTTCCTTTTATCTTTCTTTGATGTCCTGGTCCCTGTCAGCAGGCCTACTGAATGAAGATACTTCCACACTAAACTACCTTTCCAACATCTTAGTTTGTGATGTGGAATGCTTTTGCATGACTTTAGATGGAGTGGTAGACCTGCTTCAGTTTCCTTCTGTGTTTGTGACCTCAGCTAAGCCCTCTGTATCCTCCTATTCAAATACATGATTCATTTTATGCCTTTTTGCTTGGCTTGTTTCTGGCTGAGCATATGAGGTTTCTCTTGCTGATGTAGTGGCCTCCTCCCTACTTCTCTTTATGTTCTTCTCCTCATTTTGAGGAATCTGCATACCTGGAGGGGTACTCATGGTTGTCTCTGGTTGGTCTGATTGCTCTGATACCTGTAGGAAAGAACCCTCATCAAGTTGTCTTTCTAGATCAGTTGAAGTATTTTCTATGTCTACCATGGTGTTGTCTTGGTCCACTAGGGTACCTTCCACCCATTCTGTTTGGTTGGCATAGGCTTCTATTTCAGGTATGGGATGGTGAATGAAAGGTCCTAGCTTAACCTTTTGTCTCTTCTTGGTAATGAATTCTAAAGGGTCATATCTCAAAAAAAAATCCTTTGGAACTTCATTCTCTATAGAATTAGGTCTTCCTCTTTCCCTACCTCTCTGGAATTGCATATGAAGGGACCTAATTGGTCTTTGATTTTGAAATAGGCCTTATTCTTGGCATTAACGAAGTTGACTTATCTACATTGATGATTTGTCTGTAATACTCTAAGGCAAACAACCTCATAGGGAGGTATCTTGGCAACTTGTATGGTGAAAGCATGCAACCATATATTCTAGTTTATGTATGGCTCTGATAAAGGTACCAGTCACCCACTTTGGTCTGCTTGGAAAATTGGAGGATTGTCTTTATTTCTAGACTAATTCTAGGGGGAGGGCTTCCAATCAACATTGCTATGACTAGGTGTACAAATAAATCAATGAAATAAGAATAAGAGTATGGAGACTGAGATTGGTGGACCAATGGGGTCCAAAAAATGACTGCCCTAGGCTGCCCTTGGTGTCCAACTTCTGAAGGGTGAATGGGAACTTATCAAGTTGATAATACAAGAACATATGATATAAGACTGAGGAATACTTGAAAACTCTTTCATTTCTCATTCTAAGAAATTGTTCATGCATCCTATCAGCTATAAATTGGGCATAGTCATAAATGACAGCAAGAGGCTATCCTAGAGTGTAAATGGACATGAAGGCAAGGATTAACTCATCAATATATTCACTAGTGGTGTACCCCAAAACACAGGATATCATGGCTACAATGTTCTGGCCCCATGGGGAAAAAATTACAGCTACATATGGAGGGGAATCCTTAGGGATGTGTTTTTCTTCTCTGATGAAGGTTTGGAACAATTGGGCCAATTTTACAGAACTAAGCTTGGGATACTAGTCCAACAGGTCTCCAATTGAGAGGGGAGTTAGGTTTGGCCCTGGTTGGAGCTGCAGCATTTCATTAATGGACTCAGCAGTGATGGTGAAAAGTATGGTTTGGTTTGGGGACATGACTGCTCTCTAACTAGGGATGTAATTGGCATGACCGTAGTGGAAAATCTCTAGGAAAATGTGGACTTGGGGGAACTGGTATTTGGGAAAATTTGACTCCCAAAGGCCAATCTCATCAGCATGGTTGAGGTATCTATCCCTACTTTGGCAATGTACTTTAAGCAGGGGCTCTATGGCAGTGGTATCTTTTATTTGGAAATCTTTATCAGCTAAAGGAAGGTGGTCCAGGTCTAAGGGAGGTATAGAGATGGGCCTTACATCCATTGTAGTTGGGGCAGCCATACTCAGTTCTTGTGGTTTTGAGTGTGGGGTGTAATTCATAGTTTTTAGGGCAACAACAGTTTTGCAGATGGTTATGGCTCAGAGTGTAAAAATCAAAGTAAATTTGATATTTTTCACTTAATTAACAGTGTTATGAGGGTGAATTTACTTGGAATTTGACAATGGAGTTGGTTTTCCACGGTTAAATACCTGGAATTGGGTGAAATTGACTGTAAATGGTGGTTGATGGCGGCTGCAAAGGTCCGTATGGTTATGGTATGAACTGATGAATGAGCTACGATGTATGCAGCGTCTATGGAGCAATGGTTGAGGTCTGCGAGCAAATTTGTTGTTTGCAGGGGTCGCAACAGCTTTCTGAGTTCTCAAATGGAAAATGCACGAAAAGAGTGAAAAGAGTGGTAATTGGGCTTATATACAAAAACATTAATTTTGGCGGGTTCATTGATTGATGAACAGTGGTGGTTTTTCGGTTAAAATGGGGAAAGCTATTTAGGAGGGCCATCATACCGCTTTTGTGGTGTGGGCAGTATTGGGGAGGAGTCGCACGATTCCATACATCGTGTGGCATGTAGCAATGGGGGTCGGCAGGAAAACCGCCTTATTGGGCATGTAAAGGACAGACATTGGGCATGCCCAATATGAGCATGGGCCATTGGATGAGGGGGAGGGGTGATCCATGGTGGTCAGGAGATGGAGTTGCACGGTGATTTACACATAAAGTTTTCGGGGGGCCCATGGGTCTAACCAACGGCAGTATATCATTTAAATTAATACTTAATCTCATCGGGGCTGCCTTAATATGTGAGTAAGGACTGATGGCGAGATTTTAATATGTTTTCTGGGATATTGGGTAGTCATATATTTTATAACTAAACTAAGGGGAGGGGTTATTTTATATAAAGGAGTTAAATATATACGGGTTAATGGGTTTTGAGGAATTTTATATATTCAATTAAAAAGTTAATATGAGGTGAAATGAGCGGAAGGGGCATTGTACTTAGGTATATGAACATTATGTGCTTTCCATACACTTAGTACTTAGGATAAATGCATTTGATGGGTTTTTTTGCATAAAATATGTTTATCATGGGGTTTTCCTAGGCAAAAATAATTTAACCTTAGGAAAAGGGGTTTTGTGAGGGGTATGAATGAAATGCAAGGGAATTTAACACCTTTCCTTCTTAAGTCATCAAGCCAAGGGTTCGGTCTCACCAGAAGTCAGAGAAATTCTCTGAGCCTCTTTGACTTAAAGAACTATAGGTATTAATATTTTTATTATGAAAGGGGAATTAGTGAGTGTTATAGGGGTTAAAATGAATGATGGGGGTTGTTAAATAAACCATATTGTGAACCATTGTTTTGCTTTGTCCACTACTTATGCATTTTTGAAAATTGCATTTAAGATAATGACATAAGTGTTTTTGTATAATCACATGATATTTCTTCAACCTTTCTACCACTTACCCACTTACTTATCCTACCATTTTTTCTTCACTTTATTAGGGTGCATTTAGGCTAGAAAACCTTATCAATATTTTTCTTTTCTTTTACAAAGCAAACTATCTAATTCTAACCTTATATCATCCAAAGGCTCAAATTAAGTTGATGAGGTCCTTTTATTCACTCTACCTATCTAATGATGTACTAAGATTACACTGTTTGGTCAAATTTTATTCACTAACTATAAACATAAAATTCAAAGCATGGTATAATCAAGATTAAATAGTTTGATTACCATGGATAGTGGCATGAGTGACAAGATACACACAATCATTATTATGTATAAAGGTAAATAGCAGTGGCATTTTGACTTACACACTTTCATGGTCTCTTTTTGTCTTTTGGGGTTCATATTTTTTTTCATTTTTTAACCTTTTTCATTCTTTTTGTCCTTTGATTATTCTTTTAGGACATACCCTCTTTACATTTTTTAATTTTTTTTAATATGTAAAATATTTGCAGAAAGCAAAGGTATGTACAATATTACAAGGTTTCACCATAGTTACTCAAAATTATGACTCCTATTGGTATAGGAACCTAATAGAGGTAATAAACCAACTCCAAGCATATCTTCCACATGTTTCAAGCTTGTGTAAAAATGAAACCACTCTCAAGCATAGTTTTTCCTTTGTTTCAAGCTTATATAAAAATGAAACTTATTCTCGTGATTTCCATTTTTTATCAGCCTATTTTGCAAGATGAGCCTTGGTTTTATCATTCCATCGTCACCATCTTCTTGGTCAATCATTCATTTTCACTTGTTGCTTACCCTTTCCTGAGGAACCGCTGCAAAGGGTGATCTTATTAGCCTTGTTTTTTACCTCTATATGTTTTGAATAGTTCCATCATGACCAGAACCAATTATTGCCCTTTATACCACTCGTTCCTCTAGGAGGAGGTTCTCTTTAATCTCTTTTCAGAATCCTAAGACATGAAAATATTGTTGAGCACTTGTCTTTTCGAACTCATTAAAGTAAATGAAAATTCGTCTTCCCAGTATAAGTTTGACCCTTTTCTGGACTGGATAGACTATTTACAAAAAAGGAATACTTTATTCTAACATGGCTAAAAGGTTCTCCTAGGTATTTTTTTACACCTTTTTCCCAAGGGACAAATATACGAAAAGGAACATATTAGAGTTTTTTTTTTTGCCTCTTTTTCAAACTCTCTAAACATGAAAAAGAAGTCGAGTTAAGCCTTCATTGAACTCGTAAAAATATTAAAAAACTTTGGAATCGTCAAGCATGATGAGACCGAACCACTCCTTCTCAGGGTTCATTAAAAATACTCAGAAGGATTCATCTAAAGGATGAAATTATAGATCAAGCATATGTTATCCTCTTGTCAAAAATAAAGATGTATTGGCCATAAATGGTTGGGAAATTAGGAAAATAGGGCATCAAACATATTAAAGGAAGAGAATCGCTCTTGAACATGACACTCTTTCACTTCATCTTTGTGACTACTTTGGGTTGGGTAATTTGCTTGCCTCTCTATTGATCACACCTTAATGAAAGCCTTCATGATGGGTTTTTGAGCCAATGATACCAACTCCATGACAGTATTCAAGAGAAATTCTAAACTCAGTTGACATCTGCTACAATACCCTTAAGCCTTACTTCATGCCTGCCTCTCCTAAACCAACTCTACATCATTTTATTGTCTCAAATCTTTATACTCGTTTTGTGTCATTAGTGGGGGATACATCAAGGCCCTCCTATGATGGGTCACTTCCTATCAACATTAGAACATTATCGAGGAAGTGGACTTAGAAACTCCCTTCAGTGCCTTGGATCTTACATACCTGAATGGTGAGTCTCCTCACTTTCATAAACAAGTTCTCATCATTGGATTTTGATCCAAATATTATGTGTGGTGTTTAACTTCAACTCATTTATTCATACCATATGGATTGTGTTGTAGTACCTTGAGAGCCATTATCATTATTGGTGTTTCCTCTTGTATCTATTAACAACTTACATCAATGGTCGGTAATCACATGGTGCCTACCATGTTCGAATCAAACTCATTTATTCACATGGTTAAACTCGTACTATCGAGTGATGAGGTAGAATACCCCAGATCTAGTTTCATGCATTTGAGCTGCAATTTTAGGATTCATACAAGATTACAAAGTATGATGGCTATGATCATTCATAAATTCATCTGAGCATGGGTCTACCATTAGTCATCAGTGGACTTGATTTTGATTATTGTACATGTAAATTGGCTTATATGTTGTGTAAGGGTATGCCTACCTCAACAATGATGTCATGATGATTATATATTGTAACATATATTTGATGATCTCGACCAATATATTCTTGATATGTACTTGTCACATGGTAAAGCACTTCATTCCTCAGCCACTGCTTCTGACTTTGTACTTTAGGGGGGAATCCGTTACAGGTCATTTTGTCACATCTAATAAAATTGCCTTGAAACTAGATCAATCAACATCCTTTAACACTTTTCATTCATCCCCTATAAATCCAAGAGCATCCTCTCTCTAAAAATTCCAAGAATTATGGGTTAAATAGCTAAAAGTCCTAATTTTTTGCCCCGTTACACTTTCCCTTCATACAATATGCATTGTTGCAAGTTGCACACACAACATCTACACTGACCAACACATGTTTCCTTCACAGTAAGTGTGATGACTCCTGAATTTTGGTAAAAATAAAAATTACTTTTGAATCTTCTCTTTCTAGAAGATTCCCAAGTGGTCTTGACTATTTACTATTGGATCAAGATCTCGAACCCCTATACTTGAGGTCTTATCTCTTATCCCTAGAAATTATCCTCCCTCATATTGTTAGTGTAGAGATTTCGGAAAAGTGTACAAAAATGTTTCACTTAAGTCATTGTTGACAAGTGACCCTAAAAACAAAATGCATCCACTTATTATGCTTTAAATATGCAAGAAAAGTGATAAAACCCTATAAGAAAATATCTAATGCAAGCACAAAACATATAGAAACAATAAATAGAAGTGTAATAACCTAATAGAAGACTTTAAATAATTATAATTGTATTGAAACACCTAGGCAAGAATATTTACGACATGGATCTGTAAATCTGTAAATCCCCCTCCATGGAACGGGTCCTTTTGATGTCCTTGTGCTTCAATGATCTTGTTCTTCTCTCTCAAATATTCAAAAAACCCAAAAGCAAGATGGAACTCAAGTGGGAGCTCAAATGTTGTGAGATGATAATGGTGACGATGATAATGATCATCGAGAAGAATGAATGGAAAACCTTCTTATTTATAACAAAGTATTTAGTTAAATTAGGAATTGGAAAATAATAAAATATTACTGACCAAATCAAAAACTAAGTGTTATGAATACTTTATTATATTTTTTTGGAGAGGGAAAAGATATTCAAAATTGTCAAATATTTTTATTTGAAAATCGTTGAAGTAATTAACAAATAAAATGATGTATTAATCATTTTGTGGGGATTAAGAAAATTGTGAATTTGAAATCATTGTTAAATAATGGTTTAACAATTATTCAAAAAATAGAATAAATAAATAATAATAAATAGTGATTTATTAATTACAAGGTGATTTAGTTAAATGTGTTAAGAAATAATTATCAAATAATGATTTAATATTTATTTCTAGAGAAAATTAAATAAATAATGATTTATTCAACTATTCTCATGGGGTTTTTTAATTTTAAATAGAAATAATTTAATAAAATGGTTTACTAAATTATTTCCTATTGTGAAAGTGATTTTACTATGGTAAAATTAATCTTACATGGTTTATTTTGATCCACCTAGTTAGAAATGGCTAGGTGGTCATTTTTTGGGTGATAATAGATTGGCCCCCAACATACAAGCATAAGGAGAAAATCGTATGACCGAAATACGTTGTATGTTACACTTCCACGAGATACCTAAAGAGGGAGAGAGAGAGAGAGAGAAGGAGGCATGAAGAAATGGAGGGGGCGAGACCTAATAATCTTATATAATTCTCCTTTTATTTAGTAGTACATTATCTCAAATGAGATGGGGCAGGCATACCCATACCCGTTGAGATAACTAAGTACAAATAATAATGATCTGCCTAGCAATGTGGGAATGAGCTACAAAGTACATTATATAGGATACATTATCACCAATGGGCCACAATGTGATACAATAATACAATGAGTCCCATATACATAATGTTCCTGGAAAATTGAGGCCATGACTTAATATAATAACATTCGAGTACATGAGATATAATTCCCCTAAAGATGGCGTTGTGAAGGGGAATCACAACCAAAGAAGCCCTGTTGAAGAGGAAAAGGATCTGAAGATCTGATTAGATCATTTGACTAAGGGATGCATGTTGTGGGCACTGCAAGCAGTGACAACCGAGTCAATCAAATCTACGGAACTACATCTGAGGTAGGATCATAATTTGTTGTCATTGCTGATTTTTTTTTAGCTTGGGAGGTACTCCAAGCCCTAGTGTTCGGGGATTGGAGGGAAAAGTTCCACAAGTAGGCTTGTGGGGTTGAAATGTTGGGTGTGGAGCCTTATTATCTTATGTATTCAAAGGTATCATTGCATTGGCCCCTAGTTCGTAATGGGGAGACAACGCTGCCCGTAAAATATTTGCTGTAGGGGGTACGAGGGGGCGGTTGTGACCTTTAGGAGCACCCCCCTAGCAGGGGGGGGTGGAGGGCAGCGCCCCCGAAGCTAAAAATAAATGTAAAATTGCCTTGTAAAATGTTGTAATTTCATAGTCAATCTAGGTCGTTCATTAGGCGAAGATATGATGATAGAAGTTATGTTTAATTTAGGGTTTTTTTCCCGAGAAGGCAACCCCTCACTATATATGAGGGAATTATATTGTGTCTATGTAGATCTATATTCTAAGTGAGGAAGAGAGAGGAGATTGAGAGCGAAGAGGGAATTACAACGGATTTTATGTATATTTTATCTCTTCAGTTTGTTGGATAATATAAAAGGAAGGATTGGATGTTTCTCCATGGACATAGCCCAAACTAGGTGAACCATGTATATCTATGTCTCTCTTGTTTTATGTGTTTATATTTTTGCAATATTTTATGTGTTCCATTGCTTTGTAATATATAATTTCCTAACAACTGGTATTAGAGCCAAAGGTCTATTTGGCTTATAAACTTGCAGGAGAGAAGGGTTCCTGGTTCGAGTGGGAGCAATGGCGGAAGATGGTAGGTTTAGGGTCGAAAAATTTAACGGCCAAAACTACCAGCTGTGGAAGATGAAAATGGAAGGTTATCTGTATTAGAGAGATCTATAGAGAGATCTGTACCAACCATTGAGTGGAAAGACAAAGAATCTGACGAGTATGACAGACATAGAATGGGATATTCTCGACAGAAAGGCACTTGGAACAATATGGCTATGCCTAGCGGCATCGGTAGCGTTTAATATTTCAAAGGAAACGACAATAGAGTGTTTAATGTCAACATTGGCCAAACTATATGAAAAACCCTTGGCCTCAAATAAGGTATTTCTTATGAAGCGTTTATTTAATATGAAAATGTCAAAAGGTGGATCTATTGTTAATCATTTAAATGAATTTAATACAGTTACCAGTCAGTTAAGTTCTATAGGGGTAACTTTTGATGATGAAGTTAGGGCTCTGTTATTTCTGTGCTCATTGCCAGAAAGTTGGAATGGTTTAGTTATGGCCATTAGTAACTCTGTCTCTGGATCTATTACTTCAAAGTTTGATGATGTTGTCAACGCAATACTTAGCGAGGAAATGCTACAGAAAGGCTTCAGTGAGACATCAGGTAATACTTTAACTGCAGAGACTAGGTGAAGAAAAATGGAAAGAGGAAAGATCCCTAGATATCGTAGTAAGTCAAGAAAAGGCAGATCCAAGTCCAGATCAGGGATAGTGTGCTGGAAATGTGGGAAAAAAGGACACTTGAAGAAAGACTACAAGTCTTGGAAGGGAAAAGAAGGAGACGGATAGCAAGAAAATAATCATGAAGCAAATGTAACAGGTGATGTGTTGCAAGATGCTTTGATTATTTCTTTAGAAAATATTATTGATGCATGGGTGGTAGATTCAAGGGCCTCATTCCATGCCACACCTGATAGGAAACATTTTCATGATTATGTTCAAGGATATTTTGGACAGGTTCAATTGGGAAGTGATAAAACCTAGTATGAAATCATTGGAATGGGTACAGTTTTCATAAAACAACAGAATGGAAATCAATGGCTATTGAAGGAGGTAAGGCATGTTCCAGATCTGAAGAAAAATCTTATTTCAACAGGGAAGTTTGGAGGTGAAGGTTGTGTGACTACTTTTATAGATAAAACCTAGAAGGTCACTAAATGATCCCTGGTAATAGCAAAAGGATAAAAGGTTGGTACATTGTATTTATGCAATGGTATTTCTAATTATATTAATGCTTTAACCTCTACAAGAGAAGATACAAGGTTGTGGCATCATAGGCTCAGGCACATGAGTGAGAAGGGGATGCACATTCTTCACTCAAGAAATTTGATACCAGGTTTGAAGCATGTTGATTTAAAATTCTGTGAGAATTGTGTTTATGGAAAACAGAAGAGAGCCAGATTCCTCAGAGTTGGGAAAGAATAGAAGAGCGAAAAATTAGAGCTTATGCATACAGATGTATGGGGACTTGCTTAGGTATCATCTCTTGGTGGCTCTCGTTATTATGTTACTTTTATTGATGATGCAACCAAAAAAACTTGGATTTATTGTATTCAAAATAAATCTGATGTATTTGATACTTTCAAGAAATGGAAAGCTTTGGTTGAAAATGAGACATGAAAAAGGTTGACGTGTCTCAGATTAGACAATGGAGGTGAATATTGCAGCAAAGAGTTTGATAGGTACTGTTCAGAGAATGGAATTCGTAGAGAGAAGACAGTTCCAGGAACACCACAAGAAAATGGCG
>APFE030451225.1:3366-20455 GCA_000404065.3 Pinus taeda | reverse complement strand
GAAGAAGTGGGAGCAAGCCATGAAAGAAGAGATTGACTCCTTAGCACATAACCAGACTTGGGACTTAGTCAAGTTACCTGTAGGTAAAACAACATTGCAGAATAAATGGGTTTACAAGTTGAAGGAAGAAGATGGAGGTAGAAAAAGGTATAAAGCTAGACTTGTGGTGAAAGGGTTTGCACAGAAAAAGGGTATAGACTTTGATGAGATATTTTCTCCTGTTATGAAAATGACTTCAATCAAAACTATTTTAAGTCTGCAGGTTGAAGAAGAGCTTGTATGGCTTAAAATAGGCTCCAAGGTAGTGGTATCTAAAATTTGACAGGTTTATGTCTGAACAAGGTTATACTAGATGTCACTCTGATCATTATGTTTATCTCTAAAGGAAAAATGATGGCAGCTATATTATAATGTTATTGTATGTAGATGACATGCTTGTTGCAAGTTCTAACATGCAGGAAATAAATGTGCTCAAAAGAAAATTGGCGAACTCATTTGCAATGAAGGATTTGGGTGCTGCAAAACAAATCCTTGCTATGAGAATAACTAGAGACAGGAAGAATCGCAAATTAACATTGTCTCAAAGTGAGTACATAGAAAAGGTGTTGAAAAGGTTTAATATGAAGAATGAAAAACCAGTTAGTATACCTTTGGCTAGCCATTTCAAATTAAGTAAGGAGTGTCCCAAGACTCAGGAAGAAATGGCTCATATGTCTAAAGTTCCATATGCATCAACAGTTGGAAGCTTAACGTATGCAATGGTCTGCACAAGGCCTAATATTGCACATGTAGTGGGATTTGTAAGCAGGTACATGAACAATCCAGGAATAGAACATTGGATGTTGGTGAAGTGGATTCTCAGGTATTTGATAGGTACCACAAATCAAGCATTATGCTTTGCTGGTTCAAACATTTCTCTACAGGGATATGTTGATGCAGATATGGCGAGTGATAGAGATAACAGGAAGAGCACAACAGGGTATGTAGGTGGAATAGCTGTCAATTGGGTCTCAAAACTACAAAGTGTTGTTGCACTCTCAACAACAGAAGCAGAGTATGTTGATGCTACAGAGGCTAGTAAAGGAATGATTTGGTTACAAAGGTTTCTTGATGAATTGGGTAAGAATCAGGAGTTTTGCAGGTTATACAGTGACAACCAAAGTGCCATACATCTTGCAAAGAACTCTACATTTCATTCCAAGACTAAACATATAAACCTCAAGTACCATTTCGTAAGGTCAGTGTTGGAAGATGGACAATTGAAGCTAGAAAAGATACACACTAGCCAAAATCCTGCAAATATGTTAACAGAAGTTGCAACTAGAGAGAAACTGAGAATTTGCTCAGTTTCAATTTGTCTTCAAGTATGATGAATAATATGAGAAACAGTCAGGTCCAAAGAGGAGTCATTGTCCAGCAAATAAAGCAGTGATGGAGTTGCTATAATCAGTCTCCAAGTGGGAGATTTTTGGGCGTGGAGCCTGATTATCTTCTATATTCAAAGGTATCACCGCATTGGACCCCGGTTTCATTTGTCGCCTATAAACTATTCACTGAAGGGGGGGGGCAGGGGGCGGGGGGGGGGGGCGTAGAATGCAACCTTTGTGGGCAATGCCCCTGAAGCTAAAAATTGATGTAAATTTGCCTTGTAAAATGTTTTAATTTCATAGTCAATCTGGACCGTTCATTAGGCGGAGATCTAACAGTAGAAGTTATGTTTAATTTAGGGGTTTTTGACCTAGAAGGAAACCCCTCACTATATATGAGGGAATTGTATTGCATCTATGTAGATATGTATTCTGAGTGACGAAGAGAGAGGAGATTGAGAGTGAAGAGGGAATTACAACAGATCTATTGTAGCTTGTATCTCTTCAGTTTGCTAGATAATATAAAAGGAAGGACTAGTTGTTTCTTCGTGAATGTAGCCCAAACTAGGTGAACCACGTATATCTGTGTCTCTCTTGTTCTATGTGTTTTTTGTGTTTATATTTTTGCAATATTTTATGTGTTCCATTGCTCTATAATATATAATTTCCTGACATGAAACACAAGGTTGGGGTTTTTCACCCTTTGGGATTTGGGCTAAAACCATGATTAATTTCATTGTGAGAAAATTTGAGGTGATAAATCTTGGCATGGTGATTCCAATGCTTTGAAAATAACTCAAATCAGAGCTCTAAAACTTGAGTTATGAATTTTCTAAGTATATGTGTGGGTTTGCATGAGTTGAAGTCAAATTAGCCCAGTGTTAAGAGGCCTAATGATAGGCTGGAAAGCCCTCTTGTTGACATTCGTTGGATCCCCTGGATTTGGTATAAATATAAGGTGAGGGGGCATTCTTTTGTGCTTCACACACAAGAGAAAAGGAGCTCGATGGAGGAGAGAAGAAGCCTTGGACTTGGCCGCAGCTAGGAGGATGAAATAGTAAGATAGAGGGATTGTTTTAGGGTTGGTTCAGGGATCTATATGTTGGACACGAGGCCAAGGTTTCTTATTGGAAGGCTGATACCCTAAGGAGCTGAAAACATACCTATTTGAGGTGTGTCTTGGGTGGATAATCCTTGGGAGAGGCAATGGATGTTGTTGTGGGTAGGAGCAGGCCTTACTAGTTGTTTCAAGGGTAGCATTGGGGTATTTAAGGGTTGTCTATGTCCAGAATAGTAGTCAAGAAAGTTATCACCTCTACAAGGGCAGAAGCTACAAAAAATTAGGTGAGTTTTGGTTAGGTTAGGTTAGTGGGCAGTTGTAGGTTTTAGTGGAAGCCCTAGCTAGTAATCAAAACTCAGTCCACGAATAGTAGTGAAGAGCAGTACATATGAGGCCTAGATTCGTGCAATAGCTTCTCTATTGTAGAGAAAAGGGAAGATATGGAGAATTTTGTTGGCATTTGTGTGTAAGGGACTCCTAGGTGTGAGGATGCCCTAACTAGGTGCAAATGTTATAGCCTGGACTTGGCCACTCGCGAACTGTTGGAGGGAAATGTGAGAGTGGAACAAGTGTGAACGTGGAATGGGAAATTATAGTCTACTAGAGGACAGTGTGATATTGTCCAAGCTGGAGCCCAATGAGGAACACCTTGATGGAAAAAAGGTAGTTGTAATAGAGGCAGTTGATGAGCTCAAGGGTCTGATCAACCAAGAGCAGTTTGTGGAGCTCAAGACTTGTGTGTGCGGAAGAACTTCTACAATATATGATGGGTAGTCCTCCTAGAATGTGTTCATTGTGGGATATGAACATCTTGCAATAATAGGTGACATCCCTCTATGCTCTATATTGGTCTTTATCGGTGTAGAGTAGGAAAACCATAGTTCTCTAAAGGCCTTGAATAGCTGAGGAGAAGTAGTGGGTAGATTGAGAGTTGTTCACAAGTGGAGATGTGAACAACTCGACAAGAGTCTTGATGTGTTGTGGCCTTGATGGACTAAGGAACAACTAGAGAGAAGATTGACAATCAAGGTTCAGTGGCCAGATGGATTTGAAGCATTGATAGAGGTAGGAGTTGTAGATCGGGAGCCAAAGGACCTGGCAAGTACAGGGTATGACCAAGGGGAGTTGAGAGAGTCGTCTACATCAGCCAGATGGTCAGAGCATCTTTTTGAGGGCATATCGGTTGTCGATGTAATGACACCAAGCACCAGTTATGTATCTTTTTTATCCAAATGGATCCAAGAAACACTCTCTCTGTCTTCAAAACTTAAAAAAATCATGCCAAATATAAAAGAAAATCACATAAGGAAGCCTTTCAAAACAATATCGGGAGGAAAAAACCTGTGAATCAGTGGAAAAAAACAGAGTATCAGAGGCGGAGCAAGTGATGCACAGTAGCCGTCAAATTTGGTTGATCAACAGTCCAAATCTGAGCGGCAGATCGCAATCGGCAGTGACCTTCGGCAGGAATTGGTGGGATCCACATAGGAGATGCGACGGAAATCAGCGGATGTCGGTAGGATCCACATAAGGCTCATGACGACAATCGGCGAAGACCTCATAGGAGATGAAATGGTGACTGGTAGGGCCAATGAGGACTGTCGATTAAGCGCGCAGATCAACGGCCCATGTTGCAGCACCAAATCGCAATTGACAAATGTAAAGGAGCGGGGTTTATGTGTACACGCATATACGCGATCCAATGGACCAGACTCGATAATACTATATGCCACATTGTATGGATCTTGAGATCCGTCAAACGCCACTTTCAATGTATTTTCAAAGTTTCGTCTATTAAACAAAATGAGAAGGGGAAAGCACCGATGTGATATGTCGGACTCGAAAGGGTACCTTAAGGCTATTATATATAATTTCAAGTCTGGAGAAAGCCATTTCTAATGCATTATCATAGTTCTTAATATATTTATGAAATAAAAAGGGACAGAGCCATTGTGATTTGCGACAGCGACCAATAAGCAAACCCAATGGGAGAATAGGGAGAATTTAAGGACTTTTGAAGTCTGATACATTGAGTTTTGGCAAATTTTCTTTGTTAAGATCCATTTTCCCTGTGTTTAATAGAGCACGGTTGTTTCAGGAGTTGCAAAGGCCCAAGGCACTCTAGCGTTACAGAATGGGTGGCCACCTCATCTCTATGCATTAAGCAGGGATTGTATCACGTTGATAGAGGGATTAGAAGCAGACAGAGGCTGGGGAGACCGAGAGACGGGAACCTGAAATGAACAGGAAGTGCAGTTTTTGGCTATAAAGCCACAAACAGAGAGAGTAGCAAAGGAGGTAGTATTGTAGGAAAATGCCGAGACAGAGTTAGGATAGAGACAAAGAGCATTGAGGGAGTCTGTGTACTCATAGAGAACTTGAGAGGTTCAAGTAATGCTCTTGTTATTGTATTCTATTTTGTGTGAGGCTCAAATTGAGCTCGATGTTGTAAAAAGAACTCTACTTGAAGACATAATAGAGAGGCCACCACTGACGGCTGGACCAGGAGATGTAGCCCAGGAGTATTGGGTGAACTCCTCATTAAATTTGTTGTGTCATGTGTTTCCTATTATGTTTTTCTTGTTTACTGCTTCATTTCCTATGCATTTCATAACCTTATTGATCCATTGCATAAAATGATATAAACTAATCCATGCACATAAGTCTGTAATACTTTATTATTGTCTTAGATCTCATTATCATATCAAGTGGTATCAGAGCTTTAGGTTGCTAAGGTTAGACAAGCTTGTGCTGGACTGTTTGTGAATGATAACTAGGTCAAAGCTTAAATTAGGAGAAGGATAACTAGTTGAAACTAACCCAAAAATTTCTAGAGTCTATCCTAAGAGGAAAATGGTAGAAGAAAATCCCTTGGAATCAGACTCTCGGTTCATGGATAGTTTCATGACCATGAGAGCCATGGTAGAAGAAATGTATAGTGAGTTTAAGAAAGGTTGAAGTGAAGATTCTTCAACTTCCAAACAAGACAAAGGAACAAAATAATCTCTCATAGATGGCCATTCTGAAGGCAAGGGAAAGGAAAAGAGGCTCCTCTATCCACACCTCCTAATAGCCCTAAAAATACAAACAAGAAAACATGTTTGATTAAATTAGATGTTAAATTTGATTTTCCAATATATGATGGAGAGTTAAATGGAGAGAAGCTAGATAATTGGATAAGACATATTGATGTGTATTGCAAGGTGCAGAGCATTGATTCAGACAGGAGTAAAATTCAGTTGGCCAGCCTACGCCTTGGTATGGTGGGAAGGCAAGACACAAGATGAATTTTAGAAGCATGGTAAAATTCTTTCTGTCTGGAGTGAATTTGTTTTTATAATTAAAAAACAATTCTATCCACTAGCTTATATGCAACAAGCTATGATGAGCTGCCAAACTCTTCTCCAATTAAAAGGGCAAAGTGTACAAAGCTACACTCAAGAATTTAGAAAAAGATCTTTGATTCTAGGCATTTATTTAGACTCACTTGAAACTTTGCTGAAGTATATAGGTGGTCTGCATAGTTATTTGAGGCACACCATTCTCATGTTTAGCCCTACCAGCATAGATTCAGACAACCCATCTAGAGGCTAGAGGCAAGAATGTGAACCTAGAGATTAGGGGGTTATCAAAACCCACTACAAGCAAGAACAAGGAAAAGAGGAAGCAGAAATGGAAAGAGAGAAAGGAAAATGTTGTACAAAAGGCCAAACCTTCATGCACTCACTACAAGAAGGATGGACATGATGATGAACATTGCTGGTCTTTGCATCCAGAGCTGAAACCCAAGAAGTTCGATGGCAAGAAGAAGAAGGTTGCTGCTGATTTTCAGAAAGATTTGGGGTCAGACTCAGGTGATGAAACAACCATCATAGCCACAAGTGTACAAGGTAAAAGTTCTTAAGCATCTACTAGTAATTCTACCCAAACTACTAATATTGAAGAAAATGAGAGAAGAAGACATGAGCTTTTTCATATTAGACTTATTTCCAAGCATCAAAAGATTAATACTTTGTTTGATAATGGCTCACAAGTAAACTTAATTTCTGAAGCAATTGTAAATAAGCTGGGATTACTAACCACACCTCACAAGAAGGCATATCCATTGGGTTGGTTATGTGATAAAGCAAAGCTACAAGTAACTAGACAATGTAAACTTAGGTTTGCCATTGGTTTAGCATTTGTAGATGAGGTTGAGTTAGATGCGATTCCCTTGGATATCTGTGGAATTGTTTTAGGAAGTCCTTACTTATATGATAGGAAAGCCATTTTCTATAGAACTAAAAATAAGTATCAACTTGTTAAAGATGGAATAGAATATATTGTAAGAGCTCACAAACTCAAAAATAATTATACTCTCATAAACTCAGGGCAGATGAAAAGGATTGTAAATTCATGCAAGAAATTTTTACTAACGGTTGTAAAGGAAAAGAAACCTAAAAAAAAAAATGTATTTGAGGGTTGTGATGCTAAACAAAAAGCTAATTTAGAAAGATTTGTTTCAGAATATGATGTCTTATTTCAAGAACCTAAAGGTCTACCACCAAAAAGGGAAATTGTACATGATATTAATTTGCAGCAAGATTCTCCATTGCCTAACATCGGAATGTACAGGTTATCCACTTTAGAGAATGCAGAAATCAAGAAGTAGGCATAGGAGTTGCTCGAGAAAGGGTTCATAAGACCAAGAACATCACCATGTGGATCTCCAATAGTGTTGGTAAAAAAGAACGATGGTTCATGGAGGATGTGCATTGATTACCGAGCATTGAACAAAATAATGATCAAGAATTGTTATCCCCTTCCTCGCATTGATGATCTATTGGATTAGCTGAAAGAGGTTGTTAATTTTCCAAGTTGGACCTATGTAGTGGTTACCATCATGTCAAAGTAGCAGAGCAAGATGCATGGATGACTTCTTTCAAAACAAAGCAAGGGTTGTATGAATGGCTAGTTATGCCTTTTGGCTTAACTAATGCTCCTGCCACTTTCATGAGGGTTATGAATGATGTACTCAGGCCTTTTATTGATGATTTTGTAATTGTATATCTAGATGACATTCTTGTATTCAGTAAAACATGGGAAGAAAATTTAAAGCATGTAAAGCAAACTCTAGATGTTTTGAAAAAACAAAATCTCTATGTTAAATTATCCAAGTGTGAATTTGGTAAAACATCTTTGAATTATTTGGGTCATATTGTAGGGGGTGGTGAACTGAAGATAGATCCCTCTAAGGTTGCAGTCATTATAAACTGGCCAAAACCCAAGTCTACTACAGAAGCTAGAAGCTTCTTAGGGGTAGCACAATATTGGAGAAAGTTTATTGATAAATTTTCCTTAATTGCAGCTCCCTTACGTGCTTTGACAGGATTGAACAAGGTGTTTCAGTGTGGAGGCAAACAGTAGAAAGCTTTCAACACCTTATAAAAAAAAATTAGTACAACACCAATACTAGCATTGCCAAACCTTCAACAACCATTTGAGATTGAAACAAATGCCAGTGATTATGCCATGGGAGTAGTGTTGACGCAACATGGTAAATCCATATGCTACCATTCTGAGACTTTTAATTCTGTAGTAGTTAATTATCCTACATATGATAAAGAATTGTATGCATTAGTTCAGAGTGTGAAGAAGTGGAAACATTACTTAATGGGAAAAGAAACAATAATACATATTGATCATCAACGACTTTAGTACTTGCACTCACAAACTAAATTGCAGCAATCAAGACACTATAGGTGGATGGGTTTCCTACAATAGTTTCATTTAGTCATCAGATATAAAAAAGGCATACACAATAAAGTTGCAGATATGTTGTCTAGACCAATCATAAATGCATCTACTATACTTAAGCATAACTCAGTAACACATGAAATCTACATTGAACAATATGCTCAAGATATAGAATTTAAAGATGTATATGCAACTTTAAGTAATGGAAAAAAGGTAGAAGAATTGGATTACTATGTTAAGGACCGACTCTTGTATCATTTGGGAAAGCTATGCATTCCACAAATAGAGAGAATTAACATAACTAAGGAGGCACATACTTCTCTGATATCAGGTCATTTTGGTGTAAGTAAAAGTTGCACAACTGCAAAGATATTGCTATTGGCAAAAAATGCATGAAACCGTTTCTAGCTATGTAAGAGGGTGTACCATGTGTGCTAAAAGTAAGCCCGACAATAGAAAACTAGGCTTGTACAATCCACTACCAGTTCATTCCTGTCCTTGGGAAAGTGTTTCCATGGGCTTTGTTGGGGAATTGTCAAAATCTAGAAAGGGACATGACTATTTATATGTTATTGTGGGTAGGTTCAGCAAAATGTGTTTTTTAATACCTTGTAATAAGTAGATTACAGTTCAACAAACAGCAAATTGTTCTTTTAGCATGTCTAGGTGCATTTTGGGTTACCCACTTCCATAGTATCTGATCGAGACTCCCGATTTGATGGGAAGTTTTGGTCAAGTCTATGGGAATTAATGGACACCAGAATGAAGAAAAGCATAGCCTTTCATCCATAGATAGATGGCCAAACAAAGGTAGTCAACAGGACAATGATCCAGTTGCTAAGGGGTTATTGTAGCAAGCATCCCAAGCTTTGGGATGAACACTTATATTATGTGCAACATGCTTACAACCATGCTAAACATTCTTCTACATAGAGATCTCCTTTTGAGACCTATTTTGGTTTCATACCAAGGTCTCCCTTGGATTTTGTCTTTGAAAAAGATATGGCAATTGATGGACACAGTGATGTGCACCAAGCAACTAGATTCATTGAACAGATCCACGAAATTCACCAGGCAGTGCAGGAATAGCTGGAAAAGAGCCAAGCCAAATACAAGGCAAGGCATGATAAACATTGGGTGGAGCACAGCTTCCAAGTTGGTGATCAAGTCTAGTTGTATATTAGCAAGGACAGAATGCAAGGTGAAGGAAAGAAGCTGAAGCCAATAAGGTATAGGCCTTTTAAGGTACTTGATAAAATTGGTGAGAACGCTTTCGACCTTGATCTGCCAGCATACATGCACATCTATTCAGTAATAAATGTAGAAAATTTAAGACTGTTTGAACCTTCGTTAATTGAAGATCCTGAAGAGAAAAGTCAATTGCCTTACATTGATGATCTGTTGCCTGAATACCTCAAGGAGTTGCAGGAAGATACAGTTCTAGACAGTAAGGTGAGGACAACGTGCAGAGGGGATGTGTAGTACCTTAGAATTGGACTCAAAGGGTCAAAACTTGGCAGTACAAAATGGATGGAGATTGGGCAAGTGAGGCAGATGTATCCTCACGTAAACAATGCTCGAAAACCAACTTTTTGTGGTCCAAAAGTATTTTTAGTGGGAAGCCGTGATCCAAATGGATCCAAGAAACACTCTCTCTACCTTCAAAACTTAAAAAAATCATGCCAAAGACCAAAGAAAATCACATAAGGAATCCTTTCAAAACACTACCAGGAGGCAAAAACCCGTGAATATAGTGTCAAAGGCAAAGCAAGTGATGCACAGTAGCCGTCAAATCTGGCCGATCAACGGTCCAAATCTGAGCGACGGATCACAATCGATGGTGACCTTCGGCAAGGTTCAGCAGGATCCACTTAGGAGATGTGACGACGATCAGTGCATATCAACAGGATCCATATAAGGCTTGCGACGATGATCGACGGAGACCTCATAGGAGATGCGATGGCGACTAGCGGGGTCAACGAGGACCGTTGATCAAGCGCGCAGATCGACAGCCCACGTTGCAGCGCCAAATCACAATCAGCAAATGCAAAGGAGTGGGGTTTATGTGTACATGAATATACGTGATCCGATGGAATGGACCCGATAATACTATAAGTCACATTGTATGGATCTTCAGATCCGTCAAACACCACTTTCAATGTATTTTCACAGTTTCATTTTTCAAACAAAATACGAAGGGGAAATCACCGATGCAATATGTCAGACCCGAAAGGGTACATTAAGGCTATTATAAATAATTTCAAGTCCGGGGAAAGCCATTTCTAATGCATTATCACAGTTCTTAATATATTTACGAAACACAAAGGGACAGATCCATTGTGACTTGCTACAGTGACCAATAAGCAGACCCAATGGGAGAATAGGGAGAATTTAAGGACTTATGAAATCTGACAGATTGAGTTTCAGTGGATTTTCTCTATTAAAATCCATTTTCCCTATGTTTAACAGAGCGCGGTTGTTTCAGGAGTTGCAAAGGCCCGAGGCACTCTAGCGTTACAGAATGGGTGGCCACCTCCTCTCTATGCATTAAGAAATTATTGTATCATGCTAAGAGAGGGATTTGAAGCGAACAGAGGCTGAGGAGACTGAGAGATGAGAACTTGAAACGAACAAGCAGCGTAGTTTTCGCTATAAAGCCACAGACAGAGAGCGCAGCAAAAGAGGCAGTGTTGCAGGCAAATGCCGAGATAGAGTTAGGATAGAGACAGAGAGCATTGAGGGAGTTTGTGTACTCATAGAGAACTTGAGAGGTTCAAGTAAAGCTCTTGTTATTGTATTCTATTGTGTGTGAGGCTCAAATTGAGCTCACTGTTGTAAAAGGAACCCTGCTTGAAGACATAATAGAGAGGCCACCACTGAAGGTTGGACCTTATTATTGTCTTAGATGTCATTATCAGATCACTTGTACTAGTGGATGTATGAGGGCCATTATCCTTGGTACGAGATCCCTATACTGTTGTATTATATGTTGCTTAATATATCGAAGTTGGGTTGAAAATTGTAAAAAGTTGACTATATTTTGTGCATGTGTAATTTACTATTGTTTATATTCTATTGTGAAAAGTAGTATCTTTAAGATTGTTGGTTTGGTAGCATAGAAAATTTTAAGATTTTATCCTAGATCCAAGATCGTGGAAAATCAATAGTCATCTGGGCATATGGGGGACTACCTAAAGGGGCACCCACTAATGAGGTTTGGAACATCTCACACACACTCCGGGAATGATGGTACAATAAGCTAGATCACCAGACCATCAAGTGTACTATTCTCGATTATGCAATAATGAGCTGGAGTCGAACATGTTGAAACAACCAAGTCAAATGGAAATGATGAATCCCTTTGTTTGATCTGATGATCCAGATTTAAACAGGAATGCAAAAAATTATAGATATAACCATAAATACAAAGATGCAGTAGAAATAACACTTCATTTCATTAATATCAAATACTGAAATATACTTACGAAAAAAATGGAAATAAGACTAGCTCGGGCGACGGTAGCTTATCTCTGAGAAGAGATGTGGTGGTTACATGCCCAAATTCCTATTTATTGTTGGGAAACAATGGAAAACCCTAAACATCCAAAAACCTAACCTTAGGAGATGAAGCGCCAAACTATGAGCCCCATTTGGGTAAATTGGTACATCAACTTCCCGGGGTCATAACTTTTGCATATGATCTCTGTTTGATGTGCACAAAACCTCGTTAGAAATATATGTTCGAGGAATAAAAATTTTGTGTGAGAAACATCAATCAATGAACCATGTTGCTCCCGGTTTTCCCAAAAAATGTCGCTTAGGACCTCAAAACAGCTCCAAAAGTTCAGAACCCGAAAAACTACAAGAAAAGTATATTGTGCTAACAATAAGGAAACTGAAAAAATGAAAGAAACAATGGTGGGGGTCCAAGTGGAATAGGCGGGTGGCCACCAATATCCACCTGGATCATTCCTCCCCCTTAATAGGCAATGATCCACATTACGTTGTGAGCCTCTATGAGATGAGGAAACTTCTACTAAACTTGGTCCCTGGTGAAGGAGTTGGCTTGATTTGACAACTCGATATAGTTGGATCCTTTGGTGTAAAGTGTTCTTGATCTGTGTCTCCATGATCCGATCTGTTGTGGCTTGTTCCATGCAATCTGGATTTAACTCTGTAGGTGTGAGTTATTCTGCAATGTCTGATGTGTCTAGCAACGGTAGAAAGTATGGTCGAAGGCAATCCACATTGAACATTGGGTGCAGGCCAAGGAATGGGGGAATGTTGAGCTCAAATGCATTGTCTCTATTGAAAATGCAACAAGATGATGGAGCTTAGTGAAAAGAAGTCACCTTCACTAAGTGTGCCCGCGGGCTATTTTTGGCGCAAAGTCTATTTTTAGTCTATGTCTATTTTTAGACATATGGATCATGGTCTATGAGTTGCGGGATGTTATTTGTGGATGATTGGTCAAGTTGGTAAAAAATAGATGGACCTATATTTTTAGACATATGGGCAAAGTCTATTTTTAGACTGCCAGGCTAAAAATAAACAATCGAATATTATTAGCTCTTAATAATATTTGGACTATAAACATTATCTTATTCTCTTGGAGCACTTCAGTTCGAGCTATAGATGTGGCACATGCAACTGCCAGAAGGAAATACGCTTTTCTTATGGGTTAAATTGAGCTATTGCATGGAGGACTTCAGTTAGGACTTCAATGATTGAGTTCTGTGGAGTTGGATCAGGAGCTGATGGAGTTGTGTTCAATTTGACTTAGTTGAACTAGTTGTATTTAGTCTAACTACCAAATACACTAGTAATGAGTGGTGTGAATTAATTATTAATTAATTCACTAATTATTAACTCATGAATCAACTAAGGAATACATCAGTTAACTCAGTGCATGGACAGTTCAGTGGAGACAAGTGTTAGAGATGAGTGAAAGGGAAAGACAACTATCAGTTGTGACTATAGTTGTGCATGTGATTTACACAATCAGTGGATTGAGTATTGCCAATGAGGATTGCGTGGTATAGGAAAAGGGAGTATGAATTTGGAGCTGATTCTTCATTCTATTCTCATGCAGGATTGCGTAGTGGAGGCAGGCAAGCAGCGGAGGAGATTTGAACCTGTGATTGATTCAGATCTGAGCTAGTTTGTGTGTAACAGGTGGAGATAGTACTGAGTACTTGCGAGGAGTATTGTATTATGTATTGTTACATGTTCTCAATCAATATAATATACAGATAGTTGGGTTTTAAGCTTTATGCTTTCCCCGTGATATACTGTGTTGATATGTGTGATTGATGCTTCAATGTGCGCATGCAATTGTTTCTTTAATAATGCAAATTGATTATCAATGTAGAGGAGGTTATGTATTATGCATGATTCCGCAAATAGTGTATAATTAGGATAATATCTATGAATAAGTGTCATATTATTCACGAATTTTCTACATGGTATCAGAGCTAGCTGATTTGTAAAAGAGATTTCTACATGACATCAGTGCGAAGTTGATCATCGGATCTATTATTCAGAAAGTCTTTACATTTTATTTCTTCAGGCAGAGTCTGTAATTGGGCCAGGTAGCCTCTAGATTCATCCTTCTTTTGGAAGGTGAGATATCCGATGAATGCCCATACAGTCGATCTCTGTACAAGAAATACTTTGTTCTCACGAATTTTAGATCAAATGCAGTTGATTTTTGAGCTGGTGGAATGGCGCTCAAGGATAAACTCAAAAACATTAAGTGTGAGAATGGATACAGTATGACCGAGTATCTCACGAAGTTCACCCAATGTCGGGATGAGCTGGGAAGTGTGGGGGTGACTGTCGATGATGAGGACTTGGTGAGCTTGTCTCTCCTTGTTCTTCCAAAGAGTTGGCATTCCTATCAGGACTCTGTCAATGGTCGGGAGAAATTTCCAGGATGGGAGAGACTTTGGTCGGATCTTGTGCAAGAGGAGATTAGGCGGAATACCAGGGACGGATCTTCATCAAAGGCATATGATGAAGAAAATTGCGCTTTGGCTGCCAAATAAAAGAAGGGGAAGAACAAGAAAGCTTCTCATTTCGGTGTGAAAGGCAAGAAGAAGGATATGTCCAAGGTGAAGTGCTTTCACTATCACCAGCATGGACATTATGCCACAGATTGTCCGCAAAAGAAGAAAAATAAGCAAGCTGCTGGATCTGCAGCGAGAGAGGCCTTAGCCTCGCAGTTGGAGCTGGATTTTTTGTTGATCACATGCTTGGTATCAAGTGTGATGGGATCGGTATGGTTCTTGGATAGTGGTGCATCTTTTCACATGATAGGAGATTGAGATCTGTTTTCTGATCTGGATGAGAAAGATCTTGGAGTGCACATCGAGATAGGTGATGATGGTAGATACAGTGCGACCGGTATCGGTACCATTTCCTTTGAGAGGGAGTCTAGTAAACCCTTCGTATTGAAGGAAGCGATGCATGTTCTAGGATTGAAGAAGAATCTTATCTCTATGGTGATGTTAGAAGACAAGGGATATGATGTTGTTTTCAGTGAGGGAAAGGCTTTCTTGTGCAGTAAGGCAACTAGAGAAACCCGGAAGATATGGGGTTCGAGTCAAGAACCTTTATCAGTTGAATGTAGATGGCTGCTCAGCAATGGCATGCAAGGCAGGAGGAGTGGTGAGCCGGGATGATGGCGAGTTGTGGCACCGGAGATTGGGCCACCTTCACCATAGCGCCTTGAAGATATTGCAGCAAATTTCTACTAGGCTTCCTAAAGGCACTCTTGCGCAATCAGATCAGTGCAAGGGGTGTACCTTGGGAAAGTTTGTGAAAGCAACCTTTCATGAGAAGGATAGTCACGCCACAATGATCCTTGAGAGAATTCACATGGACGTGTGTGGACCTTTCTCAGTAGCTTCGACAGCAAAGCACATGTACTATGTGATATTTGTTGATGATTTCTCTAGAAAGTATTGGATCTTCTTCATGCAGAAGAAGAGCGAGACATACTCAAAGTTATGTGAGTTCAAAGCACTGGTCGAGAAGGAATCAGGGAAGAATGTGAAGGCTCTTAGGAGTGACAATGGTGGTGAATTCATCTCTAGCGAGTTCAAGGACTTCTGCAGTGCATAAGGGATTCGAAGAGATCTCATAGCTCCCCATAACCCACAACAGAATGGGGTTGCTGAGCGGAAGAACAGAATGATCATGGGTGCTGCATGGGCGATGTTACATGATCAGAGCCTACCCCTTCACTTGTGGGCAGAGGCATGCAATACTGCAGTATATGTGCAGAACCATTATCCTCACAAGATACTTGGCATGAGTACACCCAAGGAGGCTTATTCTGGTAAGAAGCCTGATATTTCCCATTTGAGGATTTTTGGTTCTCCTATTTACATGCATGTGACGAAGGATGCCAGGAAGAAGCTGGAGCCGACTGCAGAGGTTGGGATATTTGTGGGGTACACTAATACGCCCCACAACTATCGTGTGTATTTGCCAAACAATCGTAAGACTGTTGTGTGATGGGATATAAAAGTTTAGGAGGAGAAAGCCATGAAGTGTTCGCTTGAGAGGGAGCCACACTTGCATGCAGATGAGGAGCTATTAGTTCCTAAGGATGAGCTTCATGATGTGGATCAACCACAAGATGAAGTTCATGGAGTGGAAGAGACCACTCATGCAGCGCCAACCATCAGAGGGCGAAAGCGCACTACAGAAGCTGAGCGACTGGCTCAAGATGTAGAGAAGGTTGTAGGACCACTTACAGCAGAGCGCAAACAGAGACAGTCACATGATCGGTACACTGGATACATGGCTATTGTGAGCAAATGTGTCATGACTGAGCCATCCTCTTTCGAGCAAGCTGTGGAGGATCCCGCATGGGTAGATGCCATGGTGGAAGAGTATGATTCGATTGTCAGAAAAAATGCATGGGAGATTGTCCAAAAACCAGAGGGGAAATCAGTGGTGGGTTCGAGATGGATCTACAAAGTGATGCAGATGGGGTGGCACATCCATCAGATGGATGTGAAGACTGCGTTCCTTCCTGGAGGTTGGAGGAAGGAGGATACTACTTCAGCGGAGGTAGTGGATGCCACTATTTATCGATAGTTGGTGGAGTGTGCAGGCTCAAGAGAGGCACATCGGGATGTGGATCTTGGTACAGACAAGAGGATGTAGAGTGGGAAGGAGGCTCAATGGATGACATCAGGTACAATCATATCAGAGATTGTGTGCAGCGGAGAATCATGTTACTTTCATATATTCCCATGGAGGATCAGGATGTTGATATCTTGACGAAGGCGCTCACCAGGAGCAAATTCGAATACCACAGAGACAGGATAGGGGTTTCAGATAATCCATATCTTGTTGAGAGGGAGTGTTGAAAATGCAACAAGATGATGGAGCTTAGTGAAAAGAAGTCGCTTTCACTAAGTGTGCCCGTAGGCTATTTTTGGCGCAAAGTCTATTTTTAGACATATGGATCATGGTCTATGAGTTGCAGGATGTTATTTGTGGATGATTGGTCAAGTTGGTAAAAAATAGATGGACCCATATTTTTAGACATATGGGTGGAGTCTATTTTTAGACTACCAGGCTAAAAATAGAACAGTCGAATCTTATTAGCTCTTAATAATATTTGGACTATACACATTACCTTATTCTCTTGGAGCACTTCAATTCGAGCTACAGATGTGGCACATGCAACTGCCAGAAGGAAATACGCTTTTCTTGTGGGTTAACTTGAGCTATTGCATGGAGGACTTCAGTTAGGACTTCAGTGATTGAGTTCTGTGGAGTTAGATCAGGAGTTGATGGAGTTGTGTTCAGTTTGACTTAGTTGAACTAGTTGTATTTAGTCTAACTGCCAAATACACTAGTGATGAGTGGTCTGAATTAATTATTAATTAATTCACTAATTATTAAC
>APFE030451218.1:0-25159 GCA_000404065.3 Pinus taeda | reverse complement strand
CTTTTATTAATAAATTGCCTGTAGTAGCCACATTGGCGCAGGCCGTGGACTGTTTCCCTCTCTAAGGGTTTTAACCACATCAAAATACTGGTGTATTGATCTGTGATCTGTTTGTGAGCGGTGTCCTTTTGGTGTTCTGTCTGAGGAACTTACCCTGTAAATTCCTACATACTTGGTCTTGTAATTTAATATGTCATGTTTCATTTCTTCCTCTTCTTCATGAGTCATGATTGATATTTCAAGTTGCTTAATAGGTGTTTCCATTTTCTTTCTTTAGGGCATCAATTAATGCTAATAATTCTTCACTATTCCCTTTGAATTCCTTCAAACTAATTTTTCAAACCAATCTTATGCAAAATTTAAAAAAAACTAGACACATTTTTTTCACTTTGTAATAGCTCGATATTGAATCTATTGTATCTCTGTAATTGTGGATCTCGAATATCTGAAATCACGTCCTGTCGTAGCCCTTTGAGTCCTCTTTCTAACCCCACAATTATGATCAATATTGGATTCTCCAAGGAAGCGTTATGCCAAATCTCCCATGGTGACCTGATTATAGACTAGTTCAGTAGAGCAAACTTGTACGAAGTTCCACGTGTCACTGTTTCGACCTAGGTATTTGAAACTGATATACAGAAAACTACACTCTGTCCTATTTCTGAAACTTCTTATGAAATTTCAATCTGATGCTCAGAAAAAAAAAGTTACGATGATTTTCCCCAGGTCACCTATTTGGAATGTAATTTGGGAGTTTGCAAAAACCCTAACTTCCTCAGATCATATCTCTGAAAATATAGCAAGACAAGGTCTGAAATTTTGACCCAAACTTCAGAATGATTTCAGCTGAAATGGTTTTTTTTTTTAACCCTCTGAAACGTCGCAGAAAAAAGTTATAGCGAAAATTCCATGATGACTTATTTGGAGCAGCGAAACCCTAGAATCCAAAGCTCTAATACCAAACGTTATGAAACCAACTCACAAAAAGATAGATCAATGCCTTACAAATAAGCCTCTTCGAGGGGTCAACCTCCTTTACATTAGACAAATGAACAATTCTTGGATGATACAAATGATAAAACCTCATTTCTATATATAGGAGTCTAAGGGGTCATAATATAATTAGAGCCTACATAACAATAATAATGTAAGGGCAAAATAATAAGAATAGTTGGCTTCTATGGGGCACAATAATAACAATATGGGGACTACATGGGCACAATAATATAATAAGGTAACAATAAGGGGTTACACTAGTAGTATAGGGACCTAACAGACCGAACACAAGGGTTTGTGATGGGAAGTATCAATGACTTGACATAAACTCACAGAATATGTTTTGTTGCTAGAGGGAGAGGGGAGTGTAGGAGGAACAAGTCCAAGAGGATGATGAAATTTCGATGAAGGAAACTAAGGATCCACAAGGGAGTGATAGAGAGCCCAAATAGAGATGTGGAGGAAATAAACAATGAAAAGGAATCCACTTCAAAATGTAGATAAATGTAGAGCTTACTCAAGACCTAAAATGAAATGATGAGGTTGATAATAATGGTTGCATCATACGATATGAAGGGCAAGGACGAGATGCTTAAGGATGATTAATGTTGGACAACAATAACCAAAGTGCATTGAGTGGTGATTGCAAAGGTGATGATGGAAATGCATTGGAGTTTAATGAAAAGATGACCTAATTCTATGTTGAATAACCAAGGCTAACTTTGCCTCAAAGCTAATCACATGTCATCCATGTAGGAGGTTGCACGATGGAAAGTAAGAGTTAGTTGTGAATTTTTGCATGGGTCGCTCCACTTGGGGGGATTTTAATTGAAAGACATGAGGTGAGCTTTGAGGGACATGGATATGGGATTTAATCCATGGGATCATTTAATATAACTCTTTTAGGTTCAACCACACATTTAAACACTACCTTAAGGTGCCCCTCACTTTTCACTATTGAATCCAACCCTTTTAAACTAAATAAACACTTTTAAATAATTAATTCCAATCTATCTCTAGGATAACCAATGTTGTTTCCATATATTAGATCTATCCCAATTAACAAGCTTACATAGTGTGTAATATCATATGTTCCTTAAATCATGAATTGCCTATGGGCACTACGGATAACATGTGCATGTTTTTGTTTCCAATCCATGGATCTAAAACAAACTATATTCTATATCCTTTACAAACTTGCGAGATTAACCAATTCCCAACCAAATGGAAGTTTGTGGTAATTCTTTCCTTTATTGATGTAGATTGTAATCTTTTAATAGAATTTCTTACCCATTCTTCTACTAAATCCATTATAATATACTTCGCCCTTATTGCTTGAATCCACAATCCTATAATTTGTGTTAATATTATACACTTTTTATATCCATTGCTTTAGAATAATAAATGATTTTCTAATCCCTAGACTCTATTTTTTTTTTGTTAAAGCTAACTTTTTTTCTAATATGCTAGCACAATTCTTCTTTTTCCTTGGTCCCCCAACCAAATGAAGTTATAGCATAATATTTTGATCATTTCATAAGCTCTTTTTGGAATCCAAACAAGCAACACTAAGTAAACTATAATATCTTATTGTACGACTTTCATAAGTACTAGGTGACCCCTCTAATCAACCACCACTTACACCATGAATTCAAACTTTTCTCCACTTTGGTTATTCACCATTGTCAAACACATTTTTGTACATATCTAGATTTAGTTGAAATCCTAAATATTTTAAACCAATATCAAATTCTATCAAATTGTATAGAAATAATTGGGTTCGATAGATTTTTCCATCTTTGAGATGCTCTAGATGGAAATTGTCAATTTGTCAATATTAATTTTCATGTCTAAGGCCTTATAAAGAGTTTCATTGTTTCTTTAAGTTCCTCAGACACCCTTCTGGATCCTTCATAGAAACTTAAAATATGATTAATGAACAGAAAATGAGTTATATTATAGGAAATTATGATATTAAACCCTTTATAACTACCATTTCTATATAGGCTTTTATTATTAGCTTACTTATACCTTCAACATTTATGAGGAAAAGTAGTGGGTAGGGTGTTTTTTAAGGATTCAAATATTGTTCCTATGTATAGTATTTTAGACATTATTCTAATTTGAAAATTTATACATATAGAAGATAGGTTAATATCAATAAAAAACATGTAATTTACTATTAAAATTGTATAGTATTCTAGGTAAGTTTCCTAGTTTGAAAAATCATACATATAGAAGATAGGTGAATATTCAATAAAAAAGCATGTAATTTACTATTAAAATTGTTAAATTTGTGGTGAATATTATCAATTTAATAATATCTATGTAAAAAATGGCAAATTTTTAACCAAATGAAGGAATATTTTCTTCAAAAATATCCAAAAGATAACCAATGGGCAAAATTTTGCACCTAGAAAATTCTAGTAGTGGGAATAAAGAGCATCCTTGTCTTTGGCATTTTTTTTTACTGGAAGAAAGAAAGGGGAAGCTACTCATGGCAAAAGATAGAGATGTAATATAATCCATTACCCATACTATAAATTGATGACAAATGAATGAGCATTAGTCATAGGTATAGATAATACATCTTTTTATAGGCTTTGGAAAAGCTCAATTTCACCACCAAGGTTCTTGGTCCTTAACTTTAATTGAGTGTAAACTTTCGTAAACAACCTGTAATACCTTATGTATTTGCTTTCTTTGTAGAAAACCTTTAACCTCTGTCATTTAATGTTGTGTTGATACAAAAAGTTGTATCTAAAACACACAGGTTTTCTATTTAAACATTGTTAAATCAACCTCTCCAATATCTTCCACAATAAAATCATAGCAACCTAGGAAAAATCACACATTAAGTCCATCTGACCTAGATTTTATAGGTTTGAAAACTATGTAAATTGATATGCAATTGTTCTGTGTCCACTATCATTAAAAAAAACTAAACTCGGTAAAGAATTTGACAATCTTAAATATTTGTTATAGTGGTAATTTTAAAGTAGTTGACTCTTGGTGTCATATATTTGAAATTCGTTGTCCATGTGCTATCTTCCTGGACAGAATTTATATTTTTGAAAACTATGTAAATTGATATGGAATTGTTCTTTGTCCAAAATCATTAAAAAAAACTAAGCTTGGTAAAGAATTTGACAATCATAAATATTCCTTATAGTGGTAATTTTAAAGTAGTTGACTCTGCTGTCATATCCTTGAAATTCATTGTCCATGTGCCATCTTCCTAGACAGCATTTATGTTTTTTCTATAACCAGCAATTTTGTGAAAAAATTGTGTTTTCATACTTACCAGAAAACCTTTCTTTTCAATCTCCATTATTTTAAAAAAAATTCTCTCTTTTTGTCTCGATCGTTTTTATTTCTGCTCTATAATCCTCAGAAAATATACATGTTATCTTATTATTAGAGTGACAAATCATTTTTTTCACTTGTAAACCTTTTTTGTCAGCCATTGTTACGATTTGATATCACTGTATTTTAAGAAAGCATGCTTAATATTTTAAATTGCAGAGGCATGGAGTGCTGAATGTGGTTAGTTGGGGCATACTGATCCCAATTGGGATACTTACAGCGAGGTATCTCCGCGCATATAAATCTGCAGATCCTGCCTGGTTTTACCTCCACGAATTTTGTCAGATTTCGGGCTATGTTCTTGGTGTGGCTGGTTGGGCCACTGGTCTTAAGCTGGGAAGCTACTCCAAGGGAACTGTGCATACCTTACATAGAAACTTGGGATGGGCAATTTTTGCATTCGCGACATTGCAGGTAATATATCGAGTTCTTGTTGGTAAATCTGTTTTTTCTATTTATTTTGGTAATGCCAATTAGGTGGCATCAATGGATGCATATATTGTCACATAAAAATGTTACCAGAAACCTGAACGCTGAGCTCATTTAGACACTACAATAATAATCAAATTTATATGTGGTAGGCCGTTACATCTTTCTTTCTCCGTAAACCTTCTGGTCCCTTTCTCGTTTTAATCCAGTTTCTCATTCCCATTTTGTTCCACTTTGTCATACAACATAAACGCAGTTATAGAATGCAGTTGTCTATAACGCTAATTTTTGAAAGCCTTTCTGGTGGGTTTTTCTGGTCAAAATTCGGCAGCAATTTATTGGAATGGCAAGTTTGATAGCTAGTTTCTGCACAATCAAAGCGTCCCAAGGGTTTTTCAGGGTGATGAATCCAAATATGCAGTTAAAAAACCATTTTAACTGTAACAAATCAAGATTTAACCTCAATTTCTTCCACCGGATTCCGTCACCACCAGAATCTCCAAAAAGTCACATTATAGACAACTCCCAACTTAAACTGGTCAATGCATCTTGAGAGATTTTATAAGCTAGAGTTGTTTTTTTTCAACCTTTTTTTAATGATCTGGTGAGTTCTAAGTTTACATAGGGATTTGAGTTATTATACATACTTTTAACTAATATTGACTTTCTCTATATAACAAGATTTTCTATGTACTTTTGTAAGCTTTTTTAATGAGTTGCCTATAGTGAGTTGTAAGTTCATATAGAGATTAGTATATGTGAAGTTGTTATACTTATCTTTAACTCACAATAGCTTTCTCTATAGCTACATAATGGAAATCTTCTATATACTTTTGTTTAATACAATAAGTAATAAAAAACACTTGAACTCAAGATACTAAGAGTTAAATTAGATAATATAAACATTACTAATATCAAAATATTTCAAAAATCTGATATACAAAAACCAAGTCAAACAATTGACTTATCTCATATCTATCAAATTTCCAAAATTTACAAACAAATTAAGAAACTAGTAATCTAGATATGAAAGACCAGGTGAATGGATTGTGCTAATTTAAACATTACAACTATCATGATCGGGAGAGTTCCCAACAAATGGAAAGGTGACATCTTTAGTGCACAAGGTTGGGCTTTAGCGAGAGTGACAGGCAGGCTCTCTTTGCTCTGATATCTTTATGTCCGTTGCATATTTTTGGAATAGTTTAGAATTTGACATTTATTATATATTTTGGGAATAATTCAAAATCTGACAGTTAGAAGAGAGGTCAAACAATTTGGAGTTGTCTATAATGCGATTTTTTGGAGATTCTGGTGACAGAATCCGGCGAAGAAATTGAGGTTAAATCTTGATTTGCTGCAGTTAAAATGGTTTTTTAACTGCATATTTGGATTCAGCACCCTGAAAAACCCCTGAGACGCTTTGATTGTGCAGAAACTAGCTATCAAACTTGCGATTCGAATAAATTGCTGCCGGATTTTGACCAGAAAAACCCAGCGGAAAAGCTTCCAAAAAATCTCATTATAGACAACAGCAAACAATTTACTTTTACTTTTCTTTTGACCATCAAATTTTAGAATATTCTCTAAATTTATTATCGAAATAAATTTAGCATACTTACTCTATAGAACATTTTATTTTCTTTGTTTTAAAGTTCCTACTGATATCTTTTTGGCTTGCAGGTCTTTGCATTGCTTCTGAGGCCACGGAAAGACCAGAAGATTCGAAAGTACTGGAATATATATCATCACTCTCTTGGGTATGCAACCGTTGTTTTAGGCATACTGAACATTTTCGAAGGATTTGATATTCTGAAACCTGACAACAAGTGGAAGCGGGCTTTTATCGTTGTGATCGTTACATTGGTAGGAATTGGTGTGATCTTGGAAATAGCAACCTGTACCATTTCTACCCTCCTACGTATTTCAAAAAGACGACGCTCAACGTCTTCAAATAGTGCATGAGGGGGGAGTAAAGGGTGTGGTGTCCAGGACTAATTTGGAATTATCAGTCATCCAGACAAGATTAGCAACTGTTAGAACTTTTTGGACAAGTACATAGAAGTATAGTCATCCTCCTCCATTTTTTAATGCTGTTGGTTTGTACTACTACCAGCTCTGGTGTAGGTGGGATATTAAGACAGATAGGATAGCTCTTGTGATATATTATTTGTTCAACAATATCTCTTATGAATTTTTGTTAAATTATTTCATGATCATGACTCTACATGTGGTTGTGATTTTTGCATTTTATGGTGGAAACAATTTCCGGATTGTACTTGCTTGGTCTAGATTTGTATGTGAACTGACAGGCCACCCAAGTGCTGGTTAGTGTTTTTCTGTGATAGTATCTGAACTTTCTTTGCCATTCTCTTAAAACCCTGAGATCGCTGGCCTCGAAGGCACACCAAAAATACAATGGAGGCGGAAGTGGCGTGCTTATATATAGGTTCCATTTCGCCTTTATATACACAGATTCTAACTGAAGAATATCTGCACGACAACTACTGCCAACATGATTCCGTATTGTATAGTCTCCATTTTGCCTGCTTATACTCAGATTCTAACAGAAGAATATTTGCGCATAACAACTGCTGTCAGAGTGAGGTTCCGTATCATATACGCTCCATTTTGTCCTGCGATAGTCAGATTCTAACCGAATGATATCTTCATGGCAACTTTGTCATATGGATGTCCCATTGAATATCGATGGAGCTGGCCTTCAATCTTTTCCAAATTCCTGTTCTCAACCACGTCAGTTTCACTAGGTGACAATTTCTAATTTCAACTAACTTCATTGTAACCCGGAGATAAGTGTGACTTTTGAATTTTAATAATAATAATAATAATATCTATTTTTAAGGTCAGAGTTAAACTAGACACTGAATTGGTGTGAATTGGTGTATGAGACCCCCTTGTTTCTAATTTCAACGAACTTCATTGTAACCAGGGGATAAGTGTGACTTTTGAATTTTAATAATAATAATAATAATATCTATTTTTAAGGTCACAGCTAAGCTAGACATTGAATTGGTGTGAATTGGTGTATGAGACCCCCTTGTTTGTGGGATAAGGGACCCACCTCCGAATTGGTGCGAATTGGTGTATGAGACCCCCTTGTTTGTGGGATAAGGGACCCACCTCCAAATTGGTGCGAATTGGTGTATGAGACCCCCTTGTTTGTGGGATAACGGACCCACCTCCGAATTGGTGCGAATTGGTGTATGAGACCCCCTTGTTTGTGGGAATTGGTGTATGAGACCCCCTTGTTTGTGGGATAACGGAATTGGTGCGAATTGGTGTATGAGACCCCCTTGTTTGTGGGAACCCCCTTGTTTGTGGGATAACGGAATTGGTGCGAATTGGTGTATGAGACCCCCTTGTTTGTGGGATAAGGGGCCCACCTTCGCGCAGTGAGACCCCCTTGTTTGTGGGAATTGGTGTATGAGACCCCCTTGTTTGTGGGATAACGGAATTGGTGCGAATTGGTGTATGAGACCCCCTTGTTTGTGGGATAAGGGACCCACATTCGCGCAGTGATTTGACTGCTAAATCTACGAAGGCATACATACTCATACTCTACCCCCTCTGGTTTTGAACCTGTGACCTCTTAGAAGGAAACACGTGCTCTTAACCATTAGACCCACTCAATAGAATTATATATAGAAGTAATTATATATATATATATATATATATAAGAAAAGATATTAAATATTGGATCGACTTAAATATTCCAATATGATTTTTTTTAAAACGTTTTTAATATTCATATTATGATTTACTGCTAAAATATTATTAAAATTATGAAAATTTATTTAAATATTTTTTTGGAATAATTTATATCTTACAATTAAGTTTCATCTTTAATCTCTCCCTATAAAATTTAAACTTAAATTTTGATGAAAATTAAACCCCACATACATTAATTCATTTGCACCTAATAAATAATTTTATTAAATATACTAGAAAATACGTAATGTACACCCCACAAGTCGCCATCATTAAATATACTCAAAACAAAATGTACGATGCACTCTAGTATGTATAATTAATAAGATACATTTCCCTAGTACTTAATTTTAAAGTATGTTTTTCTTTTTTTTTTATTTAAATTTACATTCTAAAATATTAATTTTCTATGTTATTTTATTGATTTCATTTTTATACCTTTTTATAATGTGTTAACAAAAATTAATTTATGACGTGTAGATTAGTTGGTTTGTGTAGATTTAGTCTCCATTAAGAGTCAGTTCAAATCTCATGGGAAAGGTTGAGGATGAGAACTAGTTGTGGGACATTGGGGCTAGCCTTCACCTAGGCTCAACCTCTTTTTTTTCATCTACAATAATAAGTTAGATACCCATTATCATCATTGTCTCCTCACTTATTTAAATTGTGTACATGACAATAACTACTTGGAGAAAAGTTGAGAAAACTATTATTGGAGGGTGCAAAAAAATTTTAGTCTTGAAAATAATCATAAATGAGCATATTTCGACTTCTAGGAAAAATAAAACACCCATTTGAGATGGTTGTCTTTCTTATTATATTATATAGATGTGAAGTTTGGAGATGAAACTTGTCTCTAAAAAATAGTGGTGAAGACCAGAAATCTATAAGCATAATCTTAAAATAAGAAGCAACACATCTTATTGTCCTAGACATAAAGTTGGGCTTTGCCCCAGTATTAGACAAAAGGTTTAATGAGATTGCTTCAAAATCTAGATAAAATCACTAATAACTAGGATTGGCATTAAAAATACTAAATTTTTGCTAAACAATTGGAGAATAGAGAAAGTTACTTCAATTTAGAAAATAAAAAATATTTTTTGTTTTAGTTAATTTTAAAAACTCTATATTATAAAACTTCCACAAGTTTCATAATGAAAACATTATGCGATGAAATATAAAAATTTAAAATTTAAAATCATTTCTCCTAAAATACCCTATCTATACCTCTATTAAATTTAAATATCTTATTTTACCAAAATATGTTTATGAATACTTAAACTCATGTATTATGGGAAGCTAAATGTTCACCAAACAATTCAAATTAAAATACTTTAATATATTTAGGCCGATAGGCCTTCCTATGCATCAACAATTGTCAACACTTTAACCTGAACCATTTGATCAAGTTTGACAGTTTCGACCGTTGATTTGAAGTTGACCGCTTTTTCCAAATATATGATTTTCCTTCTTTTCACCTCCAGTTCTGTTGTGCATTGAACCTGGCCCTTTGAGTTGCATTACTGCTTTTTCCAAGTCTTTTGTCACTCTCGAAAGATATTTTCAAAAGATATTTCACTGCTTTTGTTTTGACAGTTGTTGAACCGTTTGATCAAGTTTGATAGTTTCAACCTTTGATTTGAAGTTCACTGCTTTTTCCAAATGTATGCTTTGCCTTCTTTTCACCTCCAGTTCTGTTGTGCATTGAACCTAGCCCTTTGAGTTGCATTACTGCTTCTTCCAATTCTTTTGTCACTCTCGAAAGATATTTTCAAAATATATTTTCACTGCTTTTTTCTTGACAATTGTTGTTGTTCTTCTTCTTCCCTGTCTTTTGGCAGCTTTTTGGCAAGCACCGAGCTTCATCTACCATCACCTCACAAATTGTCACGGGAAACTTCAAACGAGAGATACTTTGTCCCCTGCAATCCTCGGAGCCATTCAAAGTGTGTCAGTTCATATTGCCCTTTTTATTGAGCGTTACGTTGAATCCCCTTGGTGTTTGGAAGAGAACATTGACCTCAGCAGTGGATCCGGATACTCTGTCCCCTACAATCCTCGGAGCCATTCAAAGTGCGTCAGTTCATATTTCCCTTTTTATTGAGCATTATGCTGAATCCCCTTGGTGTTTGGAAGAGAACATTGACCTAAGCAGTGGATCCGTTGTTGAAATTGCAGGCATAAACGTAGTGCAGGTACTTACTACACCAATAAATTTCTTTTAATACAGTACATTTAAACTAACAATTGTTTGCTCAAAACATCTCAATGGTATGTTTTAATGTTTACGCTAATTGCTTGTCCCAATATTGTTTTTAGGTATCGAGTTAGTAGTTCTTTTGTTGGTTTTTAAGATTCTTATAGGAGGGAAATCGGACAGGCCGTCTATGACCTTAGTTGAAGCAAATATCTCTTTCATGACTAAATAGATTTTAAGAAATTATTTCCTTTTCCTGTGGTTGTGGTTTCGTTTTATTAAGTTATTTCCTATGTTTTGTGACGTTCAGCCTAAAGACCTTTGCTACGTTGAGAGTGGGCATTACGCTAAAGCCTTTGAAGAACACTAGTGCAAAGGCAGAGTCATGGTGGAATGCATCCAAACGTGGAAGGCAGCCCTTAACCAATCCTCCCTCATTTCTTGTCTGCTATTTAAATCGACTGAAAGGTACTCGCTATCTTTTATGTTGCATCCAACAGAGAATAAATGTACAGAAAGCTGATGGAAAACAATGCATCAAATTTTTATTTTTATATTAATTTGTGTGTGGTTTATGGAGAGATCCAGATAATTCCCAAAAAAACATGGACTGACAATAAGTAGTTCAGTAGTTTTCATTTATTTCATGCAATTGCCTTTTAATTCATAATTATTTAAGTCTTCAATGTTTTCATCATTCAATATGCTATTGTTGCCCTGTCACATGAATGAGATTGTTCCTTCTTTCAGTGATCACCCAAATATGTAACTGCAGTAGTGCCATATTTTGGGAGAGGGTTCAGACACTTTAATATCAGACATGATAAATAAGCTAGTGGGATTGTTTATTCAAAGAGTAATAGAGTACAAGGGTTGTTGGGCTTCCCCAACTTGATAGTTTGCATTTTCATGCAATATCTCCTAAGGTTGCTTGACCTTTTTATATCATGTATAAAAATATAGATTCTTTCCTGGAAGTACAGGTACTTTGCCTATCTTTTTCTTTCTGAGGAAAGATATCAGCATCCCTTAACCAATCCTCCCGCATTTCTGGTCTGCTATTTAAATCGACTGAAAGGTACTCGCTGTCTGTTATGTTGCATTCAACAGAGAATAAATGTATAGAAAGCTGATGGAAAACAATGCATCAATTTTTATTTTTATTTTTATTTGTGTGTGGTTTATAGAGAGATCCAGATAATTCCCAAAAAAACATGGTCTGAAAATAAGTAGTTCAGTAGTTTTCATTTATTTCATGCAATTGGCTTTTAATTCATAATTATTTAAGTCTTCAATGTTTTCATCATTCAATATGCTATTGTTGCCCTGTCACATGAATGAGATTGTTCCTTCTTTCAGTGATCACCCAAATATGTAACTGCAGTAGTGCCATATTTTGGGAGAGGGTTCAGACACTTTAATATTAGACATGATAAATAAGCCAGTGGGATTGTTTATTCAAAGAGTAATAGAGTACAAGGGGAGTAATAGAGTACAAGGGTTGTTGGGCTTCCCCAACTTGATAGTTTGCATTTTCATGCAATGTCTCCTAAGGTTGCTTGACCTTTTTATATCATCTATAAAAATATAGATTCTTTCCTGGAAGTACAGGTACTTTGCTTATCTTTTTGTTTCTGAGGAAATATATCAGCATCCCTCTTAGTCCAAGGGCTAGAGTGAGCTTGCTGGTACCTATGGTACCAGGCGAGGCCATAGGTATACTTACTTCTTTGCCCCCTTGCTTTTTATCATTTACCATTGTTACGTAGACGCTATAAGTTATGAATATAATCCACAAAAAAATTAAGCACTCGATGTCTGTTATGTTGCATCCAACAGAGAATAAATGTATATAAATCTGATGGAAAGCAATGCATCAATTTTTTATTTTTATTTTTATTTGTGTGTGGTTTATGGAGAGATCCAGATATTGGTGAAATGACTGCTATGTTTGTGAGCAATTTTACTGGCTGTCAGGATGTGCTCCATAGCTGGAGTATTTTCTGCATACCAGAGGACAAAATTATAGTGAACAATTTTACTGGTTGTTAATGTATGTTACAGCACAAAAAAGAATGTAGTTAAATATGTAAAATTTATTTTTTCACCACAGTGAATGAGTTTTAACTTTTCAATAGTTTTTTGTTGCAAGCTCAATCAAAGAGTTATATGTCTAGTTTTATTGTGAATCCCTATTCTATTGTGTTTTACATTATGTTGTTATTCTATTTTACTTTTTTGTTACTCCGCGTAGATTTTTGGGTTTTATACTTTGTCTCGAAACTAACTCACTTTGTTGTTACTATGCATAGATTTCTGGGTGTTATATTGTCTAAAAAACAATCAAATTTTATGTTAATTGCATGTTTTGGAAATATTATAAAATCTGAAAATATTCTGAAATATGATGATTAGAAAAAGGTTAAATTATTTTATTCCTTTATTACCGATATTTCTGGAATGTGCCATCAACATAAAAATATTGATATTGTAGCTATACTAGTATTCTTTCCAGAGCTACAAGAAAGTCTCCTTAGTCCATGGGTTGCCTGATAAATACCTATCTATTCATAAATCCTCCAAAGTTGTTCCATCAAGCTCCAATCACGTAGACATTAGATTTGAGCCCCTTGTTGAAAGGGAACCAATTGAGCTCCTCACAAGATATGTAATTAATAATTGTGCCCATGCATTGATGCCTTTGTTAATAGTTTCATAGATATACGGTCTTAGCCTTTCTTGGGGGTGAATAATCATATAGATTCACTTAATTGATTTCTCAAAGTTGCTGGAATGAATCTTTTAGATTCCTTTGATGATTGATTTTCTCATTCTAGAAATTACATCTATGAATCGTTGTCTTACTTTGCCTTAATTATGGGGTTTAATTCCCAGGACATATAGGTGGCCCTCTTGCTTTTTATCATTCCCCATTGTTACGGAGATGCTATAAGTTATGAATATAATCCACAAAAAAAATTAAGTACTCATTGTCTGTTATGTTGCATCCATCAGAGAATAAATGTACAGAAAGCTGATGGAAAACAATGCATCAAATTTTATTTTTATTTTAATTTGTGTGTGGTTTATGGAGAGATCCAGATATTGGTGAAATGACTGCTATGTTTGCGTGCGATATTGGTGACCGGTGACTACTATGTTTGTGTGGAAATAGTATTTTAGACATTTTTCCTCTCTTTTCCTTAATTATGGGGTTTAATTCCTAGGGCATATAGTTGAATTCCTAGTATTTAAAGTATTTTTTCTTGAGGATAGTTGAATACATGAAGGCCCAATGCTTTTAGGTGCCGAGATAGCTTCCTTTTTTCTTCAGAGACCACCAGGTATTCTATTTGAGAGGCCCCTTTGTTGGTTGTGCCCCTTTTAGCAACCATTTTAATCAATTGTTATTTTTCACTAAAAATTTAAATATGTAAAACTGAAAATGTTGCTGGAAACTGCTAAATATTATTGCTTTCTAAAGCCATGCCTCCAAGATAACACTACATATGAAACCTGAAATGTAAAATTCTTAATGTTGTATTATTGTCCCCAAGTGTGGGTTTGAGAGTGCAGGGTGATATTGAAAAGTGGCTAAACAAATAATCCATGAATGTTCATGATTGAGATAGGGCATTGGTAATCCCAGCATTGTCCAATTTTACCATCTCAGCTATGAATTTCTTCAATCCCTTACTTTGCACAAGTACAACACATTATCTATTTTGATAGATTTTCTCTCGCGGATAGTTGAATACATGAAGGCCCAATGCTTTTAGGTGTCGAGATAGCTTCCTTTTTTCTTCATAAACCACCAGGTATTATATTTGAGAGGCCCGTGTGTTGGTTGTGGCCCTTTTAGCAACCATTTCAATCAACTGTTATTTTTCACTAAAAATTTAAAATGTAAAACTGAAAATGTGCACAATTACAACACATTATCTTTTTTGATAGATTTTTTCTTGAGGATAGTTGAATACATGAAGGCCCAATGCTTTTAGGTGCCGAGATAGCTTCCTTTTTTCTTCAAAGACCACCAGGTATTCTATTTGAGAGGCCCCTGTGTTGTTTGTGGCCCTTTTAGCAACCATTTCAATCAACTGTTATTTTTCACTAAAAATTTAAATATGTAAAACTGAAAATGTGCACAATTACAACACATTATCTATTTTGATAGATTTTTTCTCGATGATAGTTGAATACATGAAGGCCCAATGCTTTTACGTGTCGAGATAGCTTCCTCTTTTCTTCAGAAACCACCAGGTATTCTATTTGAGAGGCCCCTGTGTTGGTTGTGGCCATTTTAGCAACCATTTCAATCAACTATTATTTTTCACTCAAAATTTAAATATGTAAAACTGAAAATTTTGTTGAAAACTACTCAATATTATTGCTTTCTAAAGCCATACCTCCAAGATAACACTGCATATGAAACCTGAAATGTAAAATTCTTATTGTTTTATTATTGTACCCAAACTTGGGTTTGAGAGTGCAGGGAGATATTGAAAAGTGGCTAAACAAAGAATCCATGAATGTTCATGATTGAGACAGGGCATTGGCAATCCCAGCATTGTCCAATTTTACCATCTCAGCTATGAATTTTTTCAATCCCTTACTTTGCACAATTACAACACATTATCTATTTTGATAGATTTCCTAGAAAAACATGGACTGACAATAAGTAGTTCAGTTGTTTTCATTTATTTCATGCAATTGGCCTTGAATTCAGAATTATTTAGTTCTTCAATCTTTTCATCATTCAATATGCTATTGTTGCCCAGTCACATGAATGAGATTGTTCCTTCTTTCAGTTATCACCCAAATCTGTAACTATAGTAGTGCCATATTTTGGGAGAGGGTTCAGACACTTTAATATCAGACATGATAAATAAGCCAGTGGGATTGTTTATTCAAAGAGTAATAGAGTACAAGGGTTGCTAGGCTTCCCCAACTTGATAGTTTGCATTCTCATGTAATGTCTCCTAAGGTTGCTTGACCTTTTTATCTCATGTATAAAAATATAGATTATTTCCTAGAAGTACAGGTACTTTGCCTATCTTTTTTTTTTTGAGGAAAGGAATCAGCGTCCCTCTTAGTCCAAGGGCTAGAGTGAGCTTGCTAGTACCTATGGTACCAGGTGAGGCCATAGGTATACTTACTTCTTTGCCCCCTTGCTTTTTATCATTCACCATTGTTACAGATACGCTATCAGTTATGAATATAATCCACAAAAAAATTAAGTACTCGTTGTCTGTTATGTTGCATCCAACAGAGAATAAATGTACAGAGAGCTTATGGAAAACAATGCATCAATTTTTATTTTTATTTTTATTTGTGTGTGGTTTATGGAGAGATCCAGATATTGGTTAAATGACTGCTATGTTTGTGTGAGATAGTAGTGACCGGTGACTACTTTGTTTGTGTGGAAATAGTATTTTAGGCATTTTTCCTCTCTTTGCCTTCATTATGGGGTTTAATTCCCAGGGCATATAGTTGAATTCCTATTATTTAAAGTATTTTTTCTCGAGGATAGTTGAATACATGAAAGCCCATGCTTTTAGGTGCCAAGATAGCTTCCTTTTTTCTTCACAGACCACCAGGTATTCTATTTGAGAGGCCCCTGTGTTGGTTGTGGCCCTTTTAGCAACCATTTCAATCAACTGTTATTTTTCACTCAAAATTTAAATATGTAAAACTGAAAATTTTGCTGGAAACTGCTAAATATTATTGCTTTCTAAAGCCATACCTCCAAGATAACACTGCATATGAAACCTAAAATGTAAAATTCTTAATGTTTTATTGTTGTACCCAAACTTGGGTTTGAGAGTCCAGGGAGATATTGAAAAGTGGCTAAATAAAGAATCCATGAATGTTCATGATTGAGACAGGGCATTGGCAATCCCAACATTCTCCAATTTTACCATCTCACCTATGAATTTTTTCAATCCCTTACTTTGCACAATTACAACATATTATCTATTTTGATAGCTTTCCCAGAAAAACATGGACTGACAATAAGTAGTTCAGTTGTTTTCATTTATTTCATGCAATTGGCCTTGAATTCAGAATTATTTAATTCTTCAATGTTTTCATCATTCAATATGCTATTGTTGCCCAGTCACATGAATGAGATTGTTCCTTCTTTTAGTTATCACCCAAATTTGTAACTGCAGTAGTGCCATATTTTGGGAGAGGGTTCAGACACTTTAATATCAGACATGATAAATAAGCCAGTGGGATCGTTTATTCAAAGAGTAATAGAGTACAAGGGTTTTTGGGCTTCCCCAACTTGATAGTCTGCATTCTCATGCAATGTCTCCTAAGGTTGCTTGACCTTTTTATCTCATGTATAAAAATATAAATTATTTCCTGGAAGTACAGGTACTTTTCCTATCTTTTTGTTTCTGAGGAAAGGAATCAGCATCCCTCTTAGTCCAAGGGCTAGAGTGAGCTTGCTGGTACCTATGGTACTAGGTGAGGCCATAGGTATACTTACTTCTTTGCCCCCTTGCTTTTTATCATTCACCATTGTTACAGATACGCTATCAGTTATGAATATAATCCACAAAAAATTTAAGTACTCGTTGTCTGTTATGTTGTATCCAATAGAGAATAAATGTAAAGAGAGCTTATGGAAAACAATGCATCAATTTTTATTTTTATTTTAATTTGTGTGTGGTTTATGGAGAGATCCAGATATTGGTTAAATGACTGCTATGTTTGTGTGCGATATTGGTGACCGGTGACTACTTTGTTTGTGTGGAAATAGTATTTTAGGCATTTTGCCTCTCTTTGCCTTCATTATGGGGTTTAATTCCCAGGGCATATAGTTGAATTCCTATTATTTAAAGTATTTTTTCTCGAGGATAGTTGAATACATGAAAGCCCATGCTTTTAGGTGCCGAGATAGCTTCCTTTTTTCTTCACAGACCACCAGGTATTCTATTTGAGAGGCCCCTGTGTTGGTTGTGGCCCTTTTAACAACCATTTCAATCAACTGTTATTTTTCACTAAAAATTTAAATATGTAAAACTGTAAATGTTGCTGGAAACTGCTAAATATTATTGCTTTCTAAAGTCATACCTCCAATATAACACTACATATGAAACCTGAAATGTAAAATTCTTGATGTTGTATTATTGTACCCAAGCATGGGTTTGAGAGTGCAGGGTGATATTGAAAAGTGGCTAAACAAAGAATCCATGAATGTTCATGATTGAGATAGGGCGTTGGTAGTCCCAGCATTGTCTAATTTTACCATCTCAGCTATGAATTTCTTCAATCCCTTACTTTGCACAATTACAACACATTATCTATTTTGATAGATTTTTTCTTGTGGATAGTTGAATACATGAAGGCCCAATGCTTTTAGGTGCTGAGATAGCTTCCTGTTTTCTTCATAAACCACCAGGTATTCTATTTGAGAGGCCCCGGATAGTTCTATGTGAACACAGAACATTAATGTGTTAAATCCAATTTGTTAATTCAATAGATCTATCAATTAGAAATGATGTAAATCAATGTGGAGTTTTCATATCGTAAATTGATGTAGTTAGTCTTTAGCTTCAAGTTGCAGGTCTAACATATACACATCATCTCACAATCAATGGTTTCTAATGGTAATATGTCTACCCAATGGATCTGATGATTGCCACCTCATTGTTCGAAACCTTAAACGGTTACTTTGCCCCCTTGCTTTTTATCATTCACCATTGTTACGGAGACGCTATAAGTTATGAATATAATCCATAAAAAAATTAAGCACTCGTTGTCTATTATGTTGCATCCAACAGAGAATAAATGTACAGAAAGCTTATCGAAAACAATGCATCAATTTTTATTTTTATTTTTATTTTTATTTGTGTGTGGTTTATGGAGAGATCCAGATATTGGTGAAATGGCTGTTATGTTTGTGTGCGATATTGGTGACCATTGACTACTATGTTTGTGTGGAAATAGTATTTTAGGCATTTTGGGGTTTAATTCCCAGAGCATATAGTTGAATTCCTATTATTTAAAGTATTTTTTCTCGAGGATAGTTGAATACATGAAGGCCCAATGCTTTTAGGTGCTGAGATAGCTTCCTTTTTTCTTCACAGACCACTAGGTATTCTATTTGAGAGGCCCCTGTGTTGGTTGTGGCCCTTTTAGCAACCATTACAATCAACTGTTATTTTTCACTAAAAATTTAAATATGTAAAACTGAAAATGTTGTTGGAAACTGCTAACTATTATTGCTTTCTAAAGCCATACCTCCAAGATAACACTGCATATGACAAGAGATTTATGTTTGAAATCTTCTCAGAATTGATGGAAGCAATAGATGTTACTATTGAAAAAACAGATGAGTCCAAATTAATATCACATGGATCTTTTGATGCACTAGTACTTCTACCTAAGCTAACCTTAACTGGCAACACCTACAAGGTCATCTCATCTTTAATAGTGTTGTGAATGACAATTTACTCTCAAACCTTCTGCCCTTATTATTGTTTCAACATCGAAAGTTAGCCTTGCTATATTAGTTCTCTCATTCACATCACATTATTCTTTACATGACTTTTGTGTTGTGGTGATTTGATGAATTCCATGTAATACTATCACAGAAATAGAATCCCTCTATTAATATTATGGAGCCAACATTGACTAGCATTACCTACAAATGCCATTCCTCTGTTGCTGAATGGTTCCACTGATATTCAACCACTGCTCTAGATAATCGATATTGGTTGTGTTACATCATCAAAAACAACATCCTCACACTTTTGCATTACTCTATCTGATGGAACACATCAACACAAGACTTTGCTACCATCAACATATAGCCAACAAGTTGCATCTGAAGACATTCAAATTGGCTCAATAATTCTGCTTTAAAAAGCAGCTTGCACGGTGCTTCAAATCTCCTCATAAGGCCCAACATTTGAATTTACCCTTTTCTATTTTTTGTCTTCTATACACTTCTTGCATTACACATAATAAAAAAATAAAAAAAATAAAATTTTTAAATTTTAAAAATAAAAAAATAATAAATAAAATCTTCATTAATTCATTTCTCGTTTGTTTACATAAGGTCCATCCGAGTGGTTGAGCTTGAAGTTGTGATGCGCTCAACATCATTGACGAAGGACTCATCAACACTGCTACATTCAAAGGCAGGTACATCCCAAGTTAGCTCTTCATCAACAATAGATACCTTGCCCTCTGTAGTTACTCCACCAATTACGACAACAACTACAACAATTCCATTCACGGCACTCAATCCTGCTCGAAAATATTGGTCAATCCAAGGTAGAGCATCTGCAAAAACATCATTGAAGACTTACAACAATGTGCGAGGGTCAGGAAAATTTTTTGGGTTTGACCTTATCAATCGTGATAAGGAAGAGATCCACCTTTCTGCATTTGTTGAATTGGTTGAATCTCTTTACAGTCTAATTCAAGTTGGGCAGCTATACATTGTTTCAAATGGCAAAATTAAAGAAGAAAATCCAAACTACAATCACCTCAAGAACAAATGGGAAATTTACTTGTTTGCTGCTTCCACTATCAATCCATGTCCCATAGATGATCCAATGTTTCCTTACCAGAGCTTTCACTTCAAGACTATTGCTGAAATAAAAAGTGCAAGTCCAAATACGAATGTGGATGTCATTGGTGTTGTTACTTCCACCTCACCTGCATCAACAATTCGACGAAAAGACGGAAGTGAAACATTAAGGAGAACACTCATATTAAAAGACAAGTCAGGTTTTAGCATTGATGTAACATTATGGGGAGACCATTGTGACTCTATAGGACAAAACCTTGCTGAATTCTACTCTTTCGACAACCCACCAATCCTTGCAATCAAAGGAGGTCGTGTATCTGAATTTAATGGCACCACAATAGGGACGATATCAACAAGCACTCTCATCATAAATCCACAAGTTGAAGAAACTCATCAACTACATGCATGGTTCCGTGAAACAGGTTATAGCTCTTCTTCTCCATCTTTGAGTAGAAACTAAGGTGTTGCTTCGAAACGTGCCCTACCACGAAAGACGTTTCATGAAATTGCTGGCATGCAAACCTCCGATAAAGCAATATGGGTTTCAGTTCGTGCAACAATAACTGCTCTTCACATGGATGAATTCTACTTTCTAGCATGTCCATTAGATTTCAATAGAAAACAATGCATGAAGAAGGTTGTGGAGCATTCTAACAATCTTTGGCATTGTACAAAATGTAATGGCGACTTCCCAGATTGTGACTACCATTACAAACTTAAAATTGAGCTACATGACCATACCGGGCACCTGCAGAATGTCACAGCTTTCAATGATTCAAGAAAAGAGCTCATGGGCATCACGACAAAAGATCTATTCCTTCTTTCTATCGAACCAAATAATCTGCAGGAAATTTGTGGCCAAATTTCAGGATGTCGCTTCCTACTAACACTTTCCATTAAAGCAGATTACTTCAACGGTGTTCAACGCTTGCAACCAATACTGATAAATTCAGAAGAAATTCAATATGCCTCTGCATGCAAAGAAGCCCTCAATGACATTCAAGCAATGTCCACTTCAAAATAGCCTGTTGTTCGCCGCCTTTGAAAAGTTTTTTAGGGTCTCTTCAAACACTAGTGTTTTTACATAAACAAACATTTCTGCACAACTCATTGTTTCATATTGTTGTAAATTACGCCCATGTTATTGTGATGCACATTGTTGCTGCAAATACTCTCTTTCAGTTATTCCAAAATATGTATGTTTACCACTTTTCATTTTACGTAATATAGATATCAACATTTGTAAATAATTACTACATAATTTTCCCGTTCGTTGTTTACATGTCTATACATTGGTCTCTTGCTTGCTAATCTATTCATGCTATCGTTCAAACTTGCTAAAAAAAGAAGAAGAAGGAGGTAGCAAAATCTTGGTTATCTTGCTCCTCTCCTCTCAATAATAGATGCCAGAATAACATATGATTTTATAGTACTCCTAATTGCATGTTTTTCCTTCTACCTAATCTACCTACATTCACTGATGTTCAAATAAAAAAAAATATTTCTAAAACTTGTAATACATTCTCCAAACATGCAATACTTGTTTATGAAAATTAACACTAATTGTTTGTATTTGTTTAGATATGCCAAAAAACAATCAAAATGCGGACAAACACGAGCGGCGACGCCTTCTTTATGCACAGCAAAAGGATACAATAAATGCATGGCGGCGACTACTTTATAAAAACCGCAACAACCCTACTACTTCCTCTACATCCCTTCCCACCTCAAATGCTCTCCCAACTATACAAACCAACCCATCTCACCTTCATCAAATCCAATATAACCCTCCCCTTAATGAAGAACACTGTCGCTTTCGAGAAAGGATTGATGAACTTTCTAGCATGCATGTTTGCACAATATGCAAAGAAGCATACCTAGGAATGAAAACAAAGCTTTTACATGGTAGACTTTCTTGTTTTCGTTGTGCATCATCTAAATCTACCAATTGTTTTTCTGAACTAAACAACATGAACCCTGGTGAACAACCCTATGTCCTTCAATAGTTAACACAAGTTGAAGAAATGCTCATTGCACATGTAAACCCCATTCTACAAGTCACTCATGCTCGTGGTGGTCAATACAAATATAGTGGCCATACAATTAGCTTCCCTCAAGACATCACCACTATTTCCAAATACTTACCCCGAATGATTTCTGACTTAGACATCCTCATTGTGAAAAGGAAAAATCCATCTGAAAAGGCTTATGAATTCTTCGTTTGCAAATCACGTGTCCTTGCAGCCCTTGAATACAAAACAGAAAATGACCCTTACTACTATGATGTTCAATTCAATTCATCTGCTATTTCTACACTACCAGATCACCCTACGATATTTCTTCTCTTCTCCATAATGTAACCACCTCCTCTTTTGAACCCCATCAAACCAATATTGATTCTACTTATGATACTCATGTCATGCTACCTCCATTAGAAATCCAACCCTCTTCTTTCGTTCCAATACTCCCAAATTCAAGTACTGAGCTTGAGCACATTTGTAATTATTTGCACTTGACCCATTCAAATTCAACAAACTCTATCGATTGGCCTCCAATATCTTTAACAACTATGAATGAATAAAACACCATAGGCCTCTTTGCCATGGCATTCCCCACACTCTTCCCTACATGCATTGCCATGATCATGCAACCAAGACTTACAAAAGTTGAGATGCATGAATATGCTTTACACTTGTTGATATCTTTTTGGCTTGCGGGTCTTTGCATTGCTTCTGAGGCCACGGAAAGACCAGAAGATTCGAAAGTACTGGAATATATATCATCACTCTCTTGGGTATGCAACCGTTGTTTTAGGCATACTGAACATTTTCGAAGGATTTGATATTCTGAAACCTGGCAACAAGTGGAAGCGGGCTTTTATTGTTGTGATCATTACATTGGGAGGAATTGGTGTGATCTTGGAAATAGCTACCTATACCATTTCTACCCTCCTACGTATTTCAAAAAGACGACGCTCAACGTCTTCAAATAGTGCATGAGTGGGGAGTAAAGGGTGTGGTGTCCAGGACTAATTTGGAATTATCAGTCATCCAGACAAGATTAGCAACTGTTGAACTTTTTGGACAAGTACATAGAAGTATAGTCATCCTCCTCCATTTTTTAATGCTGTTGGTTTGTACTACTACCAGCTCTGGTGTAGGTGGAATATTAAGACAGATAGGATAGCTCTTGTGATATATTATTTGTTCAACAATATCTCTTATGAATTTTTGTTAAATTATTTCATGATCATGACTCTACATGTGTTTGTGATTTTTGCATTTTATGGCGGAAACAATTTCCGGATTGTACTTGATAGTTTCTGAACTTTCTTTGCCATTCTCTTAAAACCCTGAGATCACTGACCTTGAAGGCACACCAAAAATACAATGGAGGTGGAAGTGGCGTGCTTATATATAGTTTCCATTTCGCCTTTATATACACAGATTCTAACTGAAGAATATCTGCATGACAACTACTGCCAACATGAGATTCCGTACTGTATAGTCTCCATTTTTCCTGCTTATACTCAGATTCTAACAGAAGAATATTTGCGCATAACAACTGCTGTCAGAGTGAGGTTCCGTATCATATAGGCTCCATTTTGTCCTGCGATAGTCAGATTCTAACCGAATGATATCTTCATGGCATGGCAACTTTGTAAGATCGATGTCCCATTGAATATAGATGGAGCTGGCCTTCAATCTTTTCCAAATTCCTATTCTCAACCACGTCAGTTTCACTAGGTGACAATTTATAATTTCAATCAACTTCATTGTAACCAGGAGATAAGTGAGATCTTTGAATTTATATATATATAGATAGATATGGAATTATATATATATATATATAATTAGAAGTGGGGTTCGAAGAATAGTGCATTTAAATAGTTCAATGTGATTTTTTTAAAATGGTTTTAATATTCATATTATAATTATTGGTAAAATGTTATTAAAATTATGACAAATTTATTTAGAGACTTTTTGGAATAATTTATATCTTTACAATTAACTTTTATCTCTAATCTTTCTCCATAAAATTTAAACTTAAATTTTGATGAAAATTAAACTCCACATACATTAATTAATTTACACCTAATAAATAATTTTATTAAATATACTAGAAAAAACATAATGTACACCTCATAGAGTCGCCATTATTAAATATACTCAAAACAAAATTTACAAGTGCACTACTAGTATGTATACTTAATAAGATACATTTCCCTAGTACTTAATTTTAAAGTATGTTTTTCTTTTCTTTTATTATTTAAATTTACATTCTAAAGATTAATTTTCTATGTTATTTTATTGATTTCATTTTTATATTTTTTTATAAAGTGTTAACAAAAATTAACCTATGACGTGTAGATTAGTTGGTTTGTGTGGGTTTCGTCTACATTAAGAGTCAGTTCAAATCTCATGGGAAAGGTTGAGGATGGGAACTAGTTGTGGGACATTGGGGCTAGCCTTCACCTAGGCTAAACCTCCTTTTTTGTCATCTACAATAATAAGTAAGATGCCCATTATCATCATTGTCTCATCACTTATTTAAATTGTGTACATGACAATAACTACTTGGAGAAAAGTGTAGGAATTTACAGGGTAAGTTCCTCAGGCAGAACACCAAAAGGACACCTCTCACAAACAGATCACAGATCAATACACCAGTATTTTGACGTGGTTAAAACCCTCAGAGAGGGAAACAGTCCACGCCTGCGCCAACGTGGCTACTACAGGCAATTTATTAATAAAAGAATGAAAATTTACATAAGCTTCTCTCATGCACGGTTAACCTACAAATGACCCTCCATGCGCTTTAAATAGAATTCATGGACCAATCGGGTGTCAAGCCACGGATCAAGTGTCGGTAATGACGAGGAGAGAATGAAC
>APFE030451214.1:15544-27504 GCA_000404065.3 Pinus taeda | reverse complement strand
AGAGGGAGTTAGGCATAAGGAAAATTTTAAAGATTACAATTTAACTTAAAATTTAGACACCTTGGTGAATCTTATAGTTCCTAATATGAAAAATGTAAAATGTTTGGTCATACTTTTATAAAAATATTTAGATTTATAATTATTTTATATATTCAATATAAAATTTTGGCTATATTCAAAGTAAAATAATTTAATATTCTAAAATATGGGCGAATTACTTTTAGAAAAAATGGAAATTGGCGAATCGTTTTTTTGGAAAAAAATGAAAAATTAGTCCACTTGCAAATATTGGCCCCTAAAATTTTCCATGGTTAGGAAAGAATACCAATGTTACAGATGTATTGCATGTGTCAGGTTTGGGTATGAATCTGATTTCAGTATTTCCACTACAAGATAAGGGTTACGATGTTCACTTTATGGGGCAAAAGGTGTACATTGAACACCAAAGCTAGAAGAAGGTCAAATAGGTTTGGGTTCGAAGCAACAAACTATTCAAATTATATATTGATTCTCCAAAGGCATTGATCCACAATAATAGCAATGGTAGAGACTTGGGAGAGTTTTTGCATAGGAAGATGGGACACTTACACCATGGAGCACTAAAATTGCCCAAGAAAATTGTGACCAGGGTTCCATAAATGAGCACAAAACACGATGATAAGTGTAGAGGGTGCGTACTTAGGAAGTTCGCAAAGGAAATGCTCCCAAGAAGTGATAATATATCTAGTGGTGTGTTGTAGTGTTGACACGACGAATTTTCGTTATGCAAACAAAGGGAACCAACCCGATTGTAGACCCCAATTAGATCCGCTTTCATTTTGGGTGGCTAGTTGCAACGGGTTTCAAAGGATCCTGTAAACTGTTATAGGTGTTGAAAGATTACTTCCTGGAAGAAGACTTCAATTAAATCAACAAAAGAAATAGCTAACCTATATGCACCATGCTCTACCTATACTGATTCTACCTACTTGTGTTAATCTTAACTATTCTAACCTATCCTGCAGGAGCATAATTAAAAGAGATTAAACATCATATACGGATTCGAGGTCCCAATGAATCAATTACTAGGTTCATCAATGAACAAGGCTGTATTTAAGCGTAATCGCATTATAATCACTTGTAAAGGAATATACTCCATTTTCCTACAAATCAAACTTGCAAATGATGTTTAATATGGTTTTGAATAGGAGTCTGCTCATGATTTAACCATGATAATGAATTATATTCAGATAACCAAGACTAGTCATAAACTATCTTTCATTACTATGCACAAAACAAAACATATATCCTCATGCTAGAGACAATACTCTCATTCTTAACATAAAAACTGAAGCTATGAAAGGCTTCTTCTTGACCGAAACAATTTTCTTTATTAGCATAATAAAATCAACCCCTCTTCTACCAAAAAAAAGTCCTTTACCCATATCCAGACGTAATATTTATGCAACAAGAAAACTGACCCTCGGTCTTCCATGAATTTCCACCTTCCTGTTTGTTTCAATATACAAACATAGAACGATCAATGAAACCGCTGACACGTCAAGGCCACATTTGTTGGGGCATTTTATTTCCTGGAGGAAATGAATGGATGCCCATGGAGAGAAGAATGACTGCATGTCATCTCTTCGCACCTGTATTAAATGAATGTTATTCACTATTATTTCCTGAAGGCAAATGAAGACACTGCGCTCATCATCCAACATCTGGCATGGTTTAAGGTGTATATAGAGGTAATAACAACTTGATGGATTTGTGTTGTCAGGAGTACCTCCACTTAACATAGAGCGTGCCTCCATTATGCATTGTGGTGGTTCCATATCCATTTCTTGCAGAGTATGTCTTTGCAATATCGACATTGGTGGTGTAGAGGTGTCATCTAGAGTCCCCAGAGCAACATAAGAACCCTTATATCAACATTTGTTCTGCTTCCTATCTTCTTATAATTTTAGGACATCCTACCCCATTCTATCCCAAAGCCACGACACATGACAATGAAAATCCAGCTGGTAGATGTATCATTCAAAGGTTGCACTACTTTCTTGAATTTTATTACAACCTCCCGATCCCTTTACATCTTTCGTTGCAGCCCTTCATGATGCTTATACATTAGCTTGCCGACCTCTCTTTTCTTCTCTTGGTCCTTGCCTGCATGAATGATCAACATTAGCTATGATTGTGAGAGATATGATAGAAACGCCTAAAACAAACCTTACCTTCATAAAAGCTTTCATAAGAGACAAAATCTGCAACTGGGGGTTATATGAGTCCTTCCGGCTCTAAATCTCAAGAGGGCGCGATGATTTTTTGGGGACTGATGATTAAAAACGGAATGGATAGCCATGCGATGAAATGGTTAAAGTCTTTTGGCACAATGGAGATGCATCTATTCGAATTCTTTTTCATTTATTCATATTCAATACTGTGAATTGAGAACCCCCAAGGAACTTTCCGAAAATCTAGAGTTTAAGCATCAGGCGAAGCGATCACATGACGGTCTCAGACTCTTTCAATCTTAGGCAAGGTTTCAACAACAAACACAATTAAACCTTCAGGAACCTTTAGGTTGATTCCACAGATTATAGTGTCAAGCATTTCATGACACTCTCCAGGCATGCCTAGTCGCAGTTCCATTTTAATCTCAAAATGCATTGCAACCATAATTAATAAACCATTGAACTATTTAGCTTTGACGACATAATTCCATCTAACAACTATGATTATCATTCAGAGAGATGAAAGATCAAACTTCTTAAGGGATCCATTCAAATTTGCGCTAGAGCAGGTTTTAATAGGGTGGTGGTTGTGGCCAAAAAAAATGGTGAACCGCTGGGCAAAGTAGTTACCTCTATTACCAAATAAACCTTGGACCAATAGAACATCAGGGTGTTAAGATAAGCTTGAAATGTAAACTGTATAGATGGGTAGGCATGGGTTCCACTTCAGCATTGTTCGCTTTAGGCAGGATAAAGACAAATAGCTCTACTTACTCATAGAGTTTTGACAGACATTCTCCAATGGTCACATTATGGGATTCATTGACCATCCTTTACCTATTTTCTACTTTCAAAATAATTTCGGGGCCATCACTAGTTTGTCAATACTTGTTTAGGTGTGTACCTCAACTCTTTATCGCACATCAAACTTGATGAATATATGTCGATATGGTCATCCACACTTTATGCAAGAAATTTTAGTGCTATACTTTCGTATGATCGAATGGGGCACAATCATGGATCATACCATATTTTTAAACCGCTTAAGTGAGGTTGGGGCTTGCTATGTCAATCGGCAGTACTTTGAGTCCAACAACTGTCCCTACTCCAACTAGCTTCCCAAACAACCTGTCCTTCCAGATTGGCACAAGGACTCAACATTTTATTTTCTTTTAAATAAGTCCTTCCAGTTTTGGGCACAAGGACTAGAGCACAATTAAATTTTCCATATGATATATGAATACGAGCTTAGCCCATGAAAGGAGATTTAATTGTAGCTGATAGATATTGGTAATTTTAGTGTGGTGGGTGGAACCAATGGAGAATAATTGCAAACCTTATAGACAAGTATAGGCTAGGTCTAGGTAGGATTTTCAAAATGCAGCATTCCGCCATGCTAGTCCAGCTGTGGTTACACATTTTTCGTTTTATAAAGATGTCCCTACATGCTCAAGGTCTCCAAGTTATCGACAGAGCCTACCTAGTTCCCAATAGATGCTAGTGAGTGGCTTCAATTCGAATCTTTCCCCTGATTTTTCCAGTTATCAAAGGCTCATGAAAGGTTCGTTTGACTTGCAAAGTAATAATGAATTTAGGATCTGTAGATCCATCAACAGGTTGTGAGGGAAGAAAAAATGTTGAAGGTAACGAATGAGGGCAATCGAAAGAAAGTTGCAAAAGGTGAAAACGAAACTGAAAGACTGAAATCAAATGGCTAAAAGGGATTGAAGTTCCAAACAAAAGGAAGATAAACTTTGCATAAAAACAAAAACGAGAAGAAAAAACAAAAAATATAACTAAGCTAACAGTATAATAAAATAAATACTAACCTACTCCAGAGGTAACCACCATGTGGTGGCTACTAGAAATATTTCTTGAGATGCTGACCATTAACAGGGATTTTTTCGGGTTCTCCCTATAAAGTTTTTAATCTGTAGTTTCCCTGACCAATTTTTTTCCTAAACTTGGAACGGGCTCAACTATAAATGTTGGAATTTCGTGTGCTTACCCTTTGGTTCACTCAACTTGTCCCATTTCAAGACTAGCTCTCTGACCTGATAATCTTTATTTCCTGCCTGATGGCGATCAAACCATCTCTTCACAATCATTTGGTGATTCTTGAACTTATTTATGGCATTTTCTCTCAATTCCTCCAACCTCACCAGTTGGTTGATTCTTTTTTGAAGTAAGGCTGAAGGGGTCCCTCTTGAGGCTTGGGAGAGATGTAAAGAGGGAAGGGTAACATTGGGAGGTAAAATCGCTTCTTGTCCATAGACGAGGAAGTATGGGTAATTCCCTAATGCTACTTTTGGGGTGACTCTATCGGCCCAAAGGACATTTGTTAGAGAATTATGCTAATTCCTCTTGTTGTCGGCGATAGATTTACGGATTATGTAGATGATATTTTTATTTGAGGACTTTGCAACTCTGTTTCCCTAGGGGTAATAGTTTGCTACATACCTTATGCGAATTGATTTATGCAAATTCAGTCAATCTTAGTGATGAAAAGTAAGAAGCATTATCAAATATGAGAGCGTCAAGAATATCAAACATGTTGATAATAAATTTCTCAATAAAAGATATTACCTCATCTTCGTTAACCTTCCGAAGTGAGATGGCTTCATTCCACCTAGTGAAATAGTCAGTTATCGTGAGTATATACTTATGCTGTTGTGAAGAGTTCAGAGTGATCTCCCCTATGACATCTAGGCCCCATTGTTGGAATGGGTGATAAATCATAACAGGCATGAGGGAAACAACTGGCTTTCTTTCTTGCCCTGTGATAGTTTGACATACCCTGCTCTTCCGAGCATAGGCATGCGAGTCTCTGAACACTGTGGGTCAATAATACCCATCTCTTAATATTTTGTGAGCAGTGGTCTCTCTGCCATAGTGACGACCTACTGGGTTGTTGTGCATTTCTTTGATGACATGATCAGTGTCATCGTTTTCCAAACACCTCAGCCAAACTCCATCATAATTTTTCCTATATAATGTGTCATTGGCCAAGTGATACTGATTAGATTTTAATCTGAGCACTCTCCTTCGTGATGTGTCCATGTGCTTAGGACATGACCCCTGTGTTAGATGAAAGCGTATGTCGTAATACCACGAATTAGAATCCAATGGGACTTCCAATATTTCACGCTCATATATTAACATTTCATTGTCCCATCCGGGCTCTTCCCTAAATGCTACTTGAGCATTTTGCATGCACTAAGCTTCTGGTTCCTCTGACGTCCGTTCTTTACCTGCCTAGACTTCTACTGCAAGCTTACATAACCCCTGCCCCCAAACAATGTTTGCTAGTTTAATCTCAAGGTCGTATTCCTAAAGAGTCGTTATCCAATTCCCTCTCCATTCTCCCATCTCCCTCTGCACGAAGAGGGTCCTTATAGCAGGGTAGGGAACGATCACCTTGGTCCTAGCCTTCAGTAAATAAGGGTGGAAATGTTTAATGGCTTTAAAAACCACAAAACCTTGTTTGTCCATGTCAGGGTAATTCAGTTCTGCCCCCTGAAGATTAGAGATCATATACGAAATGGAGACTTCATTACTGTTATCATTTTTTGGGTGAGGATTGCAGCATATGAAACATCAGAAGCGAAAATGTATAGGAGGAATTCCTTGTGAAAATTTGGGCTAACCAACGCAGAAGCTTCTGCAATGGCCTCCTTAATTCGCTGAAACAATCTCTTAGCTTCATCGCTCCACCTATACATGGCATATTTCTTCATCATTAACTGAATGGGATGCACAATTTTCATGAAGCCTGAAACAAATTTCCTAATGAAATTAATCTTCCCAAAAAAGGATTGCATTGCCTTTTTATTTGTAGGAGGTTGTATTCTCATGATGGTCTCTATTCTTTCAAGATCGATAATCATTCCTTCATTGGAGAGGATATGACCCAGTAGCTTCCCTTCTGTAACTCCGAAAATTCTGTTCTTGGGATTCAACGATATTTCGTACCTTTGACATCTTTCAAAAATTTGTTTCAGGTGATAAATATGATCCCTTTTACGATACAAATACATAGTAATGTTGTCTATGTAAACCACTACTGATCTGTTAATCAATCCTCGGAAGGTTATCTCCATAGCTCTCTGAAATGTGGCACCTGCATTAATAAGTCCAAATGGCATTTTACGATATCTGTAGGTGCCCCATTTAGTGTTGAAGGTTGTCTTAAGTTGATCTCCATTTGACACCAACACTTGATTATATTCCGAAAGCCCATCCAATAGGGACAACATTTCAGACCCAGAATTGCATTTAAGAATGTGTTTGATATAAGGGACAGGATAGTTATCCTTCTGCGATGCTCTGTTCAAATTTCTGAAATCAATACATAATCTGATGTCTCCATTTTTTTCTTACTAGCACGAGATTGGCTACCTAGCGGGTGTGCCTGACTAGAAAAATGATTTTAACGTCCAACATTTTGTTTAATTCTTTCTTCACCAACGGTTCCAGGCTTGGATGCATCTTATGAAGCTTTTGTTGGTAGGGCTTAACATATTTTTCTGAAGGAATTAAATGTTTCATGATGCCGGTATCGAAGGTTTTTAAGTCACCATATGTCCATGCAAAGACGTCCTTATACTCTTTAAACAACTTAACAAACACAATCTTTTCTTGTGGAGAGAATCCTAAGCCCAAATTAACATTTTTGGGTATTTTTCAATTCCAAGGTTGACCAAATCATACTTGATGGATGAGTTATGCATTTTTCAGTTAGTTAACTTTTTAAATTTACTGTGCAAGTCATAAAAGTGCTCCATCTTGACAATTGACTTGGGAATTATATTGGACTGATCTTTTTCCTCGTCTTCACTCTCATTCATAAGCTTGTCATGCTCTTTTTCATCAATGAGTGCATTTTGGAGTGTCTTTTTTACATGCAGGAACTCAAGGATTTGCTTTTCACCTTCGAATATCTGCCAATTTGAGATGTTATCAAGTACAGATGGTCTAAAATTCAATTCAACATCATATTTATTCTTGTTCAATCTAAGGTCAGGGAAAAGTTTTGAAGCCATACCAGCCATCAGATCGACATCCTGGTTTTGCCCTCGAGGTATGTATGTGATATTAAAAGAATCAATACTATTAATTAAGCTCCATACCTCATGTTGGTATCTTAGCAGGTGTGGCGAATTGCAATGTATCATTTTTCTTACCTGGTTGACAATTATCTGTGAGTCAACAAAAACTTTAAGATTTTTCACCTTCATATCAATGGCTTTCTTTAGGCCCTGCAACAATCCTTCGTACTCTGTTGTGTTGTTGGTGCACATGAACTCCAACCGGTTGGCCATCAAATGTTGGTTCCCTCTATGTAGTTAGAGCCATCAAAATAGAGTGTCCAAAATATAGAATCTAATGTTACATCAATTGAACTGCTTTCTACGAAATTAGTTTTATCATCTACCGATGAGCCCCATAAATGGGTAATTATATGGGCTCATTTTGCCTCCTAACTTAGCTTAATCCACCATTCTCATTAGTTTATTGCATGTTTTTTATTATATTTATGCTAATAGAGTGAGTTGGGTTGGTTATTATGCCATGGAGTCTAATGTGTGTTTAATGCAGATTTTTGGTCAATTTTGAAGATAATGTCAAATATTTAATGGAGAATTGGCAGCAATAATTCGAAGTAGACAAGGGAGAGGATTTATAGGAGGGTATCCCCCTCATTTATGACTCCCCACTTTGAATTATCCATCATGCAGCTCGGAGCACAAGAAGCCACATCAATGCACTAAAGAGGTAGCTGAGCTAGTGGAGGATAACTTCTGTTTATCTCAAGTTTTGGGAGCCAAGCCTCCCTGATTTTAAGGATGTTGTTGGGAGCTTCAGTTGTATAAGTAGAGAGGCCTAGGACCTCATTAGGTTGTTGGAAGTTAGTCAAATTTTCGAATTTTCGTTGCAACTTTTCTCTGCTCATACTTTTGTTGACAGTTTCATGTAATCCTATTATTATTTTGATAATGAAGATGAGATCTTGTTCAAGCTAGCACTGAGTTACCTCAGAGGGTTGAAGCTCTTGGGTTAGGGCCCAATCCAAGCAACCAAGCTCCTCTTGTTTGTATTTATATGCTTTGTTTCAGTTTATGAATTAGTTGTTGTTAGATAGATTTCTTTCTTAGTTAAGAACATGTTGCTTTTGGTGATTTAAAAGGTTGTTTCCATTTCAGTTTGTTGTAGTAGGTTGAATAGTAATAGGAAAAAGATATAAAAAGGCTATCAACATAGCTTTGGCCTCCTTTCCTCCCTCTGGGACCATGAACTGAGGCCAAGACCCTCTTGCTGCCACAAAACACAAATTTTCCTTTTCCATAGGATTTCTGTTGTTGCAGTTTGTTAGAAGGTTAATGCTTTTCTATAGATCTATTTCACCATGCTCATTTCAGTATTTGCAATAAATTTCCTTCCATGCTTTCTTTCCATGTAGCATTTTTCAGCATTTACTTTCCTAGATCAGAATTTAGACTAGCTTGATGCAACGTTCTGTTTTTTTGATGTAGCTAGTTTCCTTGCTTGCTTAATCTCACGATGTGAGTTTCAGTTCTCTTGCAGCAATCCTCTTCTCACAATAAGTCATCCAATTATTCATCACCATTCCTCTTTGATCTATGTTCCACAGGTCACCCAAAGTCCCTCACAAATCTGCCTAAGTTTTCCACACTTTTTTTCATGAACTTTCCTCTCTTTCCTTGAGCAAGTCCAACCATCTTTCTCTTTTCTGATCCTTCTTGATGAACCCTAGACACCTGAACACATCACCCTAGCCTTCAGCTACCCTTTTCACCCACTTTCCCACTTTCAAAACCTCAAAAACTGCTCTAGGCATCCTCCTATAGACCTCCTGTAGACCTCCTGTAGATCCCCTATAGCCTCCTATAGATTTTCCTGTAGGTGTCTTTTTGAAGTCCGATTGCAGGAAAAGCCTATAGAAGGCCACCTGGGACCTCCTAGGACCCATCCACACCTTCCTACACTTTTGCAAACTCCAAATTTTCCCTCCATCACCACCTAATCGTTGCCACATTCACAAATAAATTACATGCATGACAATTTCACCTAAAAATACATAAAAGTCCAAAAATATGTTTTTTTCTCATTTCCTTATAGAAATAGCTTGAGTAGATGTTGTTTACTTCCGAAGTAGGTAACGAAATTCATTTCATGGTTTTTCATCTTTCTTTTTGCAAAAGTAGGATTAGTTGGTTAAGTAGGGTTGCTAGGGTTACTTCACATTTCAGTCTTCTTTCTCTTTCTGCAAGTAGAGTAGCCTCTATAGAGTAAACTTTCATTTCTTTAATCACATACAAAGCTTCTTCTAGAATTCATAGAAGTTGGCTTGAGCTCCTAGTGATCTTGCGCCAGCTGACCAAGTGATAGCCTGCAGTAAGAACTAGTACTTGTGCATATAGCACTGTCGCTTCCAAGTTTGTTACAAACTACCGGGTTGATAAAATTAAAGTAGGAAGCCTAGGAGTTGCAGCATTATTGTTACAATATTGGTGCTCATCGCTTTTTGGCAGCGTTGCAGGGGAAGTGTCAGAGTATTTTGTGATTACTTCTTTTCTTCTATTTTCTACTACAACATTCTGCTAAGTATTTTATTTCAGCAAAAGTAGAGTAGTTGTTCCTTTCAGTTGTTGAAAATGCAACAAGATGATGGAGCTTAGTGAAAAGAAGTCGCCTTCACTAAGTGGTCCCGCAGGCTATTTTTGGTGCAAAGTCTATTTTTAGACATATGGATCATAGTCTATGAGTTGCAGGGTGCTATTTGTGGATGATTGGTCATGTTGGTAAAAATAGATGGACTTCTACTTTTAGACATATGGGCGGAGTCTATTTTTAGACTGCCAAGCTGAAAATAGAACAGTGGAATATTATTAGCTCTTAATAATATTTGGACTATAAACATTATCTTATCCTCTTGCAACACTTCAGTTTAAGCTACGGATGTGGCACATGCAACTGCCAAAAGGAAATACGTGTTTCTTATGGGTTACTTGAGCTATTGCATGGAGGATTTCAGTTAGGACTTCAGTGATTGAGTTCTGTGGAGTTGATTGAGGAGTTGATGGAGTTGTGTTCAGTTTGACTTAGTTGAACTAGTTGTATTTAGTCTAACTGATCAATAGACTAAGTGTTGAGTTGTGTGAATTAATTATAATTAATTCACTAATTATTAACTCATAAATCAACTAAAGAATACATTAGTTAACTCAGTGCATGGACAGTTCAGTGGAGACAAGTGTTAGAGGTGAGTGAAAGGGCAAGACAACTATCAGTTGTGACTATAGTTGTGCATGAGATTTGCACAATCAATGGATTGAGTATTTCCAATGACAATTGCATGGTATATCCAAGGGAAATATGAATCTGGATCATTCATTCATTAGTATTCTCATGCAGGATTGCACAGTGGAGGCAGGCAAGCAGCGGAGGAGATTTGAGCCAGTGATTGATTCAGATCTGAGTTAGTTTGTGTGTAACAGGTGGAGATAGTACTGAGTACTTGCGAGGAGTATTGTACTATGTATTGTTACATGTTCTCAATCAATATAATATATAGATAGTTGGGGGTTTTTAGCTTTATGCTTTCCTCGGGTACATACTGTGTTGATATGTGTGATTGATGCTTCAATGCGTGCATGTGAATGTTTCTTAATATTGCTAAATTGATGATCAACATAGAGGAGGTTATGTATTATGCATGATTATGCAAATAGTGTATAATCAGGATAATCTCTGTGAATAAGTGTTATATTATTCAAAAGTTCTACATGGTATTAGAGCTGGTTGATTTGTAGAAAAAGTTCTACAGGATATCAAAGAGAAGTTGATCATCAGATCTATTATTCAGAAAGTGTTTACATTTTATTTCTTTAGGTAGAGTCTGTAATCAGGCCAGGTAGCTTCTGGATTCATCCTTCTTTTTGAAGGTGAGATATCTGGTGAATGCCCATACAGTCGATCTCTATACGAGAAATACTATGTTCTCACGAATTTTAGATCGGAAGCGGTTGAGTTTTGAGCTGGTGGAATGGTGCTCAAGGATAAAACTCAGAAACATTAAGTGTGAGAATGGAGATAGTATTCCCTAGTATCTCACGAAGTTCACCCAATGTCGGGATGAGCTGGGAAGTGTGGGGGTGACTATTGATGATGAGGACTTGGTGGGCTTGGCTCTCTTTGGTCTTTTGAAGAGTTGGCATTCCTATCAGGACTTTGTCAATGGTCGGGAGAAATTTCCAGGATGGGAGAGACTTTGGTTAGATCTTGTGCAAGAGGAGATCAGGCGGAATACCAGGGATGGATCTTCATTAAAGGAATCCGATGAAGAAAATTGCGATTTTGGCTACCAAAGCAAAGAAGGGGAAGAATGAGAAAGCTTCTCATTCCGATGCGAAAGGCAAGAAGCAGGACATGTCCAAGGTGGAGTGCTTTCACTGTCACCAGCATGGACACTATGCCACAGATTGTCCACAGAAGAAGAAAAATAAGAAAACTGTTGGATCTGCAGTGGGAGAGGCCTTAGCCTCGTAGTTTGAGCCAGATTTTTCGTTGATCGCATGCCTAGTATTAAGTGTGATGGGATTGATATGGTTCTTTGACAGTGGTGCGTCTTTTCACATGACAGGAGATCGAGATTTGTTTTCTGATCTGGATGAGAAAGATCTTGGAGTGCACATCGAGATGGGCGATGATGGTAGATACAATGCG
>APFE030451214.1:1565-14295 GCA_000404065.3 Pinus taeda | reverse complement strand
CTTCGAGCCAGGTGGGCTGAGGGATCACATGCAGCCATACCTCCAGGTAGGAGGTGGGGTGATGTAGAGTGATTGTCCCAAGGAGGAGGGGCAGGATCCTTGAGGTATCCAACCTCTTGGATGAGACCTTGCTATAGGAGCCCCAATGTGGAGTAGCAGGAAATGACTGATTGGGTAGAGACAGATGCGGATGGAGCGGCAGAGAGAGCGACAGTGTAGGGAATCCCAGGACAGCGCATAGCTAGCAGGCCGCAACAATGCAAGAGGCACAAGTGTTTTGCACAGTGCTAGGTGGCACATAGAGGTGTGAAATGGTGCGAGATGCATGGATATGTTGCAGTAGCATAAATGTCAGAGAGGGAGCACTTGTCAGCAGCAGGTAGAGCTTCAGCATCAGAGTATGTTCCTAGCCCAACAGAGGGCTCAGTTAGGAGTGTATTTTGTTCCAAGTGTTGTTAGAGCAAGTGGATCGGGTAGATGTGTTGCATGCAGAACATTACAGAGACAAGATAGGGGTTGCAGATAATCCATATATTTTTGAGAGGGAGTGTTGAAAATGCAACAAGATGATGGAGCTTAGTGAAAAGAAGTCATCTTCACTAAGTGGTCCCGTAGGCTATTTTTGGCGCAACATATATTTTTAGACTATGTCTATTTTTAGACATATGGATCATGGTCTATGAGTTGTAGGATGCTATTTGTGGATGATTGGTCATTTTGGTAAAAATAGATGGACTTTTACTTTGAGACATATGGGCAGAGTCTATTTTTAGACTGTCAGGCTAAAAATAGAACAGTCGAATATTATTAGCTCTTAATAATATTTGGACTATAAACATTATCTTATCCTCTTGTAGCACTTCAGTTCGAGCTACGGATGTGGCACATGCAACTGCTAGAAGGAAATATGTGTTTCTTATGGGTTACTTGAGCTATTGCATGGAGGACTCTAGTGATTGAGATCTGTGGAGTTGATTGAAGAGTTGGAGTTGTGTTCAGTTTGACTTAGTTGAACTAGTTGTATTTAGTCTAACTAATCAATAGGCTAAGTGTTGAGTGGTGGGAATTAATTATTAATTAATTCACTAATTATTAACTCATAAATCAACTAAATAATACATCAATTAACTCAGTGCATGGACAATTCGGTGGAGACAAGTGTTAGAGGTGAGTGTAAGGGCAAGACAGCTATTAGTTGTGACTATAGTTGTGCATGATATTTGCACAATCAATGGATTGAGTATTGCCAATGAGGATTGCGTGGTATATCCAAGGGAAGTACACATTTGGATCATTCATTCATCAGTATTCTCATGTAGGATTGCGCAATGGAGGCAGGTATGCAGCGGAGGAGATTTGAGCCAATGATTGATTCAGATCTGAGCTAGTTTGTGTGTAACAGGTGGAGATAGTACTAAGTACTTGCGAGGAGTATTGTACTATGTATTGTTACATCTTCTCAATCAATATAATATACAGATAGTTGGGGGTTTTTAGCTTTATGCTTTCCCCAGGTACATACTGTGTTGATATGTGTGATTGATGCTTCAATGTGCGCATGTGAATGTTTCTTAATACTGCTAAATTGATGATCAACGTAGAGGAGGTTATGTATTATGCATGATTCCATAAATAGTGTATAATCATGATAATCTCTGTGAATAAGTGTTATATTATTCAAAATTTCTACATCAGTTTCTGCATTTCCTTTCAATTCTGCAATTTCCATTTCAGCAAAACTAGATTAGTCATTTCCCTTCTTCCTTTCAATTCTGCAATTTCGATTTCAACAAAAGTAGATTAGTCATTTCCCTGCTTTCCTTTCAATTCTACAATTTCCATTTTAGAAAAATTATATTAGTCATTTCCTTGCTTTCCTTTCTACATCTCATTTTCTTTCCTTTTCAGTTCTGCAATTTCATTTCAGTAAGTTCATTTCAGTTAGTTGCAATTTGTTTGTTCAACCAATTTCAATTTCGCAGGTACAAGCAGAAAAAAGCAAAAATCGACCAAAATATTTATTTTCATGCCTCATATAAACAAAGATAATTCAGGAAAATTCTTGCCCAACACCCCCATCACATCACATAGCCACCCTTCTCTCTTCTTCGGTGATAGTGATAAGGAAGGACCTTTAGGTGAACAAACAAATATATTTAAAGAACCTATAGGGGAATAAGAAGAAGAAAACATCCCCCCTGAGACAATGGCTGAAAACAAAAATGCTAGGTGGAATGGAGAAAGAGTAGAGAGTACCTTTCCCATTCGAGAGACCAATGGAGACACTAAAATGAAGAACATAAGCCCTTCAACCCTACCTCACTTCCATGGATTGACTACAAAAGATCCTGACACCTTTTTGTTTGAGTTTGTTGTTATCTGTTGAACCTATGACTATGCAGAAGATGAGCAAAAGTTGAAACTATTTCCTTCTACTCTCAAGGATGTAGCATTGTGCAGGTTCATGGGGTTACCTAGAAATAGCATCACAACTTGGGCTCAGATGCAGCAGGCCTTTAATAAAAAATATTGAGACTACTGTAGGTCAAAAGACACCAAGGAAGAAATTTTCCGAATGACCATGGGAAGTGATTAATCTTTGGAAGATTATGAAGAGAGGTTCCAGCTTAGTTATAAAAGGGCTAGGTGCACACTTGATCCTGAATCTTTGAAGTTGGTCCTGCTCAGGGGATTTCTGGAAGACCTTCTAGACACCCTCCATCTACTGGCTGGGGGAGACATCTAACAACTACCTTATTAAGACATAAAGAATATTTTTAGAAACCATTCTAGGGAAGCTAGAAAGAGAGGTAGGGGGAGTCAACCCATACCTAATACGTCCTCATCTAGTTCATCCCTCAAAGATGAAATTGTAAACATGTTGGAAGACTTCAAGAGTGAGATGCTGCAGACTCTTGCCATGCAAATGGATACCTTGCATATCAAAATGGAACAAGAGGAAGTAGAGAGGGCTTTTGCCATTTTTTTTCCTAGGTGCACCAGGAGGCATCCTAGAAATGAATGTCCATTGAACTCTATAGAGGATTGTTCAGTTTGTGAAGAAGATAATTCTACAGATAAGTGCCCTTCCTTGCCCGGACTTAAAGCTATATACCGGGGGGCCAAAGGAGCCACTGAACCACTCTATTTCATGAACCAAAGGAGACCGCATGGACCTAGACCATACCAATAGGGGATGCAAGGAACATCTTAGGAATACTACAACTCCAACCAAGCCACTTCCATACCTCCTTGGGGCCCTCTTGCGCATCCTTCCTAGTCCAAACCTCCTCCTTGGTCCTATCCATCTCAATATCATGCCCAACTAGCTGCTCATGCATTTCAATCCTATGCTCAGCCACAACCTCAGTGGAATGCATCTCATCAGGGGTGGAGGCCCCGGTACAACGCTCCTCCTGCTCTTTTTCCTCCACCACCTGCTCAACTACAACCATTGTCTCTTGCTCCACCAAGGCAACTCCAAATGCCTGCCCAGCCGAACACGAACCTAAACAATAGATAGGCCCAACAAGTATATAGTGGGGAACCATCATGCCCAACTTATGATGTGGAGATTCAGGAGATTAACCTACAATCTGGGAAGGTTCTCCCAGATAGCTAGCTTGCCCCTCAGGAGGTTGAGGAAGATAAAGAGGAAAGTGAACTTAAAGCAATTCCACCCTTTCCTCAGAGACTATTCGGGATAACATAGCCCACCACAAAAGAAACTAAACTTCTGGGAGAATTGAAACAGTTATGTGTAAAGATACCACTTCTCCAAGCCATAAAGGATGTGCCTATATACAATAATATGATCAAAGAGAAGTGATTTAGGCATCCAGGCAGGTGCAAGAGAGATGCTCGAACCATCAATGTCATAGGACAACTGTCCGACCTGATGTTGGGGCAGATAATCTATCCGAAATATCTAGACCCTGGAAGCCCAATAGTTGATGTCCACATCAATGGCACCATGATCCCACATACTGTGATTGATCTGGGAGCTGCCACTAATGTGATGACAAAGGACACCACGCTCAAACTCAACCTCCAGGGCTCCTTGAGGAAGACCATGATAGTACTGCAGCTAGTAGACCGCTCCACTGTGACCCCTGAAGGGATTGTGGAGGATGTGATGGTCTCCATTGATTCTTGGGAGTACCCGGTTGATTTCTTAGTTCTCTAGCCAAAGGCAAAGCTCATTGGGTAACCTCGCATCCTGGGAAGACCTTGGTTGGCCACTGCCGATGCTTACATCAGTGGTCAGGCTCGGAACATGACCATCAAGAATGGACATATGTCCAAGCAGCTAATCCTATACCCTCCTGCCCAACCCTTGCTAGAACAGGACCTACCTCTTTGGTTGGAGGAGGAGGATAAGGATGAAGTCTATTCAACACCACTGTGTGCAATAGAAACTGTCATGTGAGGGAAACTGTAAAATGAAGATGATATCATTGAAAATTTAATTTAGAATCCACCCCCGAGTATTTTGCCATTAGAAGATCTAGTGAAAGAAACCCAATACAATCCCTTAACGAATCTTTGTGTGGCTGACCCGACCTCTCTCCATGTTAAGAATATAGAGTTTGGCCCAGAAAGAACCTTGAAAATCAACTCATCCCTATCCACTTCCCAGGAGAAGGAACTGTGCAGCTTATTGAGAAAACATTTAGATGCCTTCGCTTGGAGTTATAAGGAGATGAAGGGAGTGCACCCTTCAGTATGTACTCATCATATATACATTAAGAAAGATTGCAAACTAGTTAGGCAGCCTCAAAGGAGGATGAATCGAGCCCTTAAGGCATTGTTAAGGAAGAATTGTAAAAATTACTTGATGCAGGATTCATCTACCCCATCTCTGACAGTGAATGGGTCTCTCCTTTGATGCTAGTGCCAAAGAAAAATGGTAAGTGGAGAATCTGTGTTGATTATCAGGAACTGAATAAGGCCACTAAAAAGGACCATTTTCCTTTGCCTTTCATAGATCAAGTGTTAGATGGTCTAGCGGGGAAAAAGTTTTTCTCCTTTGTAGATGGGTTTATCGGGTACAATCAGATTCAAATCAGTTCGGAAGACCAAGATAAGACCACTTTCACTTGTCATTGTGGTACCTTTACATATCGGGTCCTTCCTTTTGGTTTGTACAATGCTCCAACCACTTTCCAGAGAGCAGTATTGAGTATATTTTCTGAACTGGTTCATGATGCATTGGAAATATATATGAATGATTTTACTTCTTATGGTTCACTTTCAAGAAGCTTTATCTAACCTAGGAAAAGTTTTGGACAAGTGTATTTAAATGAACCTGTCCCTCAGCCCATAAAAATGTGAATTTTTGATGATTGAAGGGACCGTGCTAGGACATGCAATATCTCAACAAGGATTGTAGGTGGACCCCAACAAAGTTGCCATCATCCAAAGGGTCCCACCTCCTCAAAAGATGAGAGATGTCCAAAGTTTCCTAGGCTTAGCTGGATATTACAAAAGATTCATTAAAGATTTCAGTAAGTTAGCCTCTCCTTTGTTTGGTCTTTTGGGAAAAGATGTTGAGTTCATATGGACTGAAAACTGTCAAGAATCCCTAGATACCTTAAAAAGAAAACTTGTGACTACCCCAATTTTGAGAGGCCCAAACTGGGCCCTACCTTTCCACATTCACACAGATTCCTCAAACAAAGCAAGAGCAGCAGCCTTGGGACAAATTGATGAAAAGTTACCTTATGCCATATACTTCATAAGTAAAAATTTGTCAAAGGCAAAGTTAAACTACATGATAACTGAGATGGAACTCCTAGCTATAGTGCATTCCTTAAATAAATTCAGACATTACATAACAAGCTATCAAACCTTTGTACATACTGATCATGCTGCAATTAGGTATTTAATGAATAAACCAAAAGTAAATTCTCGCATTATTAGATGGTTGCTTTTACTGCAGCAGTTTGATTTAATCATTGTTGATAAGCCTAGTAAAGAAAATGTTGTTTATGACTTTTTGTCTAGAGTAAATTTGCCTATAGGTGAAGAAGGAATGGTGGATGATCAAATGCTAGATGAACGCCTATTTTCTATCTCAGTACTCTCCCCATGGTTTGCTGATATAGAAAATTAGTTGGTTTCAACACAATTCCCACCACACTTATCCTCAAAGGAGAAGAGCAAGATTGTGACGAAAAGCGCCCTTTTCACCTGGATTGGGGGGGCAATCTATTAAAACTTGGCCCAAATCAGATCTTGAGAAGATGTGTCAGGGAGGAGGAAGTTTTTGACATTCTCATGACCTGTCATGATGGGCCTTACGGAGGTCATTTTGCAGCAAATAGGACTTCCTTCAAAATATTGCAAGCAGGCTACTATTGGCCCACTCTTCATCAAGATGTAAGGAGATATACCAGCCAATGTGATCGGTGTTAAAGGATGGGGAAACCTACTCCAAAGGATGAAATTCCCATGCAACCTCAAGTGACCTTTGAGCCATTTGAGAAGTGGGGCATGGACTTTGTGGGTCCTATCAACCCTCCTTCAAAACAGAAGCAATACATCATTATGTGCACCGATTATCTGACAAAATGGGCAGATACAAAAGAAATCAAGACAACAACAAAGGACAAAGTAGCTGAGTTTTTAAGAGAAAACATATTCTATAAGTTCGGGTATCCAAGAGAACTGGTCACAGATCAAGGCAGTCAATTCACTTCCAATTTGATTGAAGACCTGCTCACACATCATAAAATCAAGCACAGGAGTTCCACCCCTTACCATCCACAAGCTAATGGGCAGGTGGAAGTCACTAACAGAGCTTTGGAAGGAATTCTAACCAAGGTAGTGAGCAGCAGCAAGAAAGATTGGGCAGATAAACTAGTTGAGGCCACTTGGGACGACAACACAACATGGAAGACCATCACAAGGTTCACACCCTATGAACTGGTCTATGGGAAGAAGGCTTTGCTGTCAATAGAATTTGAATACAATACACTAAGGATGGCAGCTCAGCTGGACCTAGACCTCAGCCATGCTCAAAGGGAAAGACTACTCCAGCTCAATGGATTGGATGAACAAATATTGCAGGCCCTTCTCCACACAGAGGTATTTCAGCTTCAAAGGAAAACATGGCATGACAAAAATATAAGGGAGAAGCAATTCCAAGAGGGAGATTGGACACTGCTCTATGACTCAAGGTATAAAGACTTCAAAGGCAAGCTGAGGACAAGATGTCTGGGACCCTACACTATGGAAAAATGCAATGACAATGGTTCAGTTCTGATCCGAACCATTGATGAGGAAGCCATCCCCATGCTTGTCAATGGACATAGGTTGAAAATTTACAAGAAGCCCCTCTCCAAGCGAGAGTTCATTGAAGATCTAAATAAGACAATGTTGGCAGTGGAGCAGAGCTTAGCCTCCACTCCACCCACTCATTAAAGAAGCAGAAGAAAAAGAAAAGAAAAAATAATAAGGACTTAAGTGAAAACCTCCATGAGGCACTTGAGTCCCATCATTGGGTTGAAAACCTCTTTTGAGGCGGCCTAGTGATGACAAAAACAAAAAAGAGAGAGAATAAGATCCTTGGGGGAAAAGCTCCCTTGGAGGCGCCCAGGGTAGGAAATTAGGGTGAAAACCTCCTTGAGGCGCCCTAGTTGTCTTTCAAAAAAAAAAAAGAGAGAAAAAGACAAAGGAAAGAAGAAAGAGAAAATTGATTTTTAATGTGCATTGCAGGTTACAGGTGGGCCACAGGAAGCAAGAGAAGATGCCACAAAGCCTATTTCACCTCCTCCACACTCTTCTCCATCATTTTTTACCTTTCTGCCATCTCATTATGTTTTTTTTCCAAAGACTGTGTGTCATATAGGAGGTCCTATGTGTTCTACAGGAGGTTCTTGTAGAAATCACAGAGAGCCAGAAATGGATTTTAAAAATAGTTTGAGGGGCTGGAAGTTTCATGAAAAGCATGTAGGCCTTCCTACAACTATCCACCCTCTTGGCCATCCATCGCACACCTGCCCCACCTCATCATCATCGATTTCTTTCCTTCCTGTCAAAAAATCACAGAAACCATTTTTTTAGAAAAAACAAAAAAAATAAAAGGAACAGAACCTCCAAATCTCACCTGGAGCTTACCAAATATCTCTCCACCTCCATCAGCATCTCTGGTATCATCCTCACATTTCCCAACACAAAAATCAACTAAAAATTTTAAAGGGAGAAGCAGTTACAGGAGCTCTTGTAGGATTTCTTGTAGCAGTTGATCCCCTTAAAATCAAGCCATAGCAACAAAAGAAATGTGACCAGGGGATTGAAGAGGATATATGAATCCAGATCCAACTAGAGGTTACTTGCACAAAGTAAACAAGCCACACATCAGACATCAGAATGCATGCAAAAAAGGAAATACAGGCATGCAGCAACTGAAATACAAGCATGCAACAACAAAAGGAACCAAAATGCCTCACAACACATACATTCGACTCCCAGGTAAGTGACTAACCCTCTCTTCTGTTGCATCTGTGTAAGTCAAAAATATGCATAAGCAAATTAGATGGTTAGGGTTGAACAAGGAAAGGTGGCCAGTTAACTGGCCACCCTCATCTAGTTGACTGGGCTCATCCGGAGATGTCACCACACGTGTGCGTAGTCAACTCACAAAAAATTCAAAGGATAGGTAGTGGAGGGTATACAAACTTCGATGCAATGATGGGAAGTGATTGCAGGAAGGATTCATGAGGAGTCATGATGACAAGGCAGTGGGGACCAATGGTCCAAATATGGCAACATACATTTCTACCAGCTCACCCCATCACTAGAAATATCTAAAAGAAGAAATAAGTATTCCTCCTCGAAACTCCTTCACCACCTTTTCTTCCATTTCATCCTCATCCACTTAGCTGCAACAAGCTCTATGTCACCACCATAGCCCCAAAACCATTTTTCTCCATCGCTTTCATCCATCCTCTTGCTATCAGCACTCTACAGGAGCAGTAACAGGTTCTACAGGAGCACCTACAACTAGTTCTACAGGAGGGGCAGTAAGCAATTTTTAAGGAGAAAACACAGGGTTTTTGCTCGAATTCTGGCTTGAAGAGGTAGGTTCTATACATACCCACTTTGATTATTAATATGTGCAAGGAATGATATAGTTTCAAGGAGGAATTGAGCCTGTAGAAGAAGAGGAATTCCATAGAAAAATTTCTGCCTATTTTCTTAAAAAAGCACAGTTTTTCTCTGTTTTCCCGTTTCCTTAAAATTCTTGTCTCCATCTCTACCTTGCGTGTTCCAAAGGGGTATAAGAACAATGACAAGGGGATTCATGAGCAAGGAACCCACAAATTCAGTCAGGCTCCATGAACATCCCGAAGTAGTGGCCATTTTCACCAGAGAAAATTGGATGCCATTTTTTGAAAAATTCTGAGGGTTTGATGAAGAAGTGGCTAAGGAGTTTTCCCTTTCTTTAGTACCTCGCTCAAATAACTGTTTGGTCAATTTAGTGATGTCTAAATTGCAACTTTTAAATGTCAACCCAGGGCTCGTAAGCTGATGAAATGAGGTGTATTGTATGTACTTAGGCAACTGTTTCTTAAGCTTTTGTCGTTTTTAAATTTTTAAGTTTGTTTTCAAGTATATCTCTCCTACTGTGATGTGATGGAAATGAAATAAAACAAGTGAAGTGTGTGAGATTGTTATGAGCTTTAAATGATTTCTTATAACTTAAAAGTATTCTACAATAAAGCTTGAACAACAACTGAAATGAAATCAACTCTTAAAGGAAAATAAAGGCATCAAATAAAAGACTAATGACATTGGCCCAGTATCTCTGCTGCTGCAAGAAAATCAAGATGAAATCTATGTCAAATCTAGCTAAAAATAAAAACTAAGCAATGTGAAACTGAAGTAAATCTACATAAAAGAAAGACTAGTCACAAATACTTTAACTTCTTCTTAACCTCTTGTCTTTTAACTGAATATATCATGTGAGAAACAGTTAAAAATAAGCCAAGCAATTGTGAGTTCTTGAGCAACTAAACCAAACTGTGCTAAGTGATATTTTGGTCCTCAATGAAGATATTAAATTATGGAGAAGAAACCATCAATAGGTAAACAACTTGATGTCTAAAAGCAGAAAGCAACTATGAAAATTAAAGAAATGATAGTAAGGAAATAAAGGCTGCAAAACAAGGAAGGTCAACAACATAGACAAGATGATCACAAGTGTCACTAGTTGTGAAAAAGAAAAGAAAGAAACTGTCTCGGGCACGCCTAAGAAACCTGCATAACACACTGATCAGTCATGGAAAAGTGCAGAAATATAAATAAGCAGAATTCAAAATTTATATATAGCTATTGTACATAATCAAAACACAGCAATCAAAGGCATTCTGTACAACTATTATACATAAAATGACAAAAAGAAATGCAGGAAATTAAAGAGTACTATACAGGCCTTCAGTAAACAGGGGCCCTCTGCCTACTCCAGCCGGCTCAATGATCAGTTACACGCTCAAATGGAAAAAAGTCTTCTCATATATTATGTATCAAAATAGAAAGTACAGTGGGTAGTTCAAAATTACATATTAGCGGCTAACTATCCAGTGTTCAAAGAAACTTTATTTATAACAAAGGAGAGCAAACTAACTTAACAAAAACTAAGCTATTCAAGCAGCTGTGTAAAAACACGTAGTCTTGCTGCGTCCTCAGATTTAGGCAACGGTCGTTGTGGGCATTCAATCTGCTGTTGGATTCATGTTTCCCACTGTCTTCGTGGCTGAAGAAGATGCCACTTGTTCTTCACGTGCTCTAAAATAGAACACGCAGAGCCGTGCCACCGCCAATGACTTCTGTTGACCGTAGTTGCCTCCTCGTTGACCACGGATTTTTATGACCGGTTTGGGTGAGCTAGAAGGACACACACCATGTCCTTGGTTCCACAAACTTGCCCATGTGGCTCTTCTTCCTGGAGGACACCTGGAACATATCATTTAATAAAACAGCTGCGGAATCCGGGGTTGGCTGCGGAAACCGAGATCAGCTGCGGAAACCCTGTGTGAGCTGCGGAAACGCAACACTTTGAACCAAAATTCTAAACCAACAACACAGTCATTAGCATAATTAGAAAACCATGTAAAAATTCATAAAATACAATGATTTGAGAAATTTTATGGAGGGAATGAGTGGCAAAAGAAGGAAATGAATAGGAAAAGGAGGCTGAGAGGATGTGTAAAGAAGTGCAGTTTTGAGGCTCAACATACCCCCACTGTGAAGGTGTTGCATGTCCTCATGCAACCAAAACTTTGTCATTGTTTTTCAATGCATGTGCTCAGATGCTTTTGCCAAAACATCTAGCCTTCTTTTCTTTCTCCTTGCTGCCAAAATTGTCCCTGGTTTCTTGACTAAACACCTGAATTTCAAATTGATCAATGCCCTGCTCAGTTTCTTACATTTTCTCTTCAATTTTTTGTTCTTCTTCTGCCAGAGTCCTAAGTGAAGAATGGTATTGTCATGGACAATTTTGCCCACCTTGCTTTGTTCTTTCAATGCTTCGTTTTATTGTTTAATGTGTCGGTTTAGGACTTCTAGTTCAAACACCTCCTGTTTTAAAGATTGGACCTATTCATTAAGAGGAAATATAGTGCTTGGACCTGCAACTAATTGCTCCAAGGTATCCAAATAATTGTATACCTCCTGTTGGTCAGGATCAATTTCAGGTGTTCTTCTTGGGCTATGTTCAAAATCAAATTCTGTTTGAGGTTCTGGCTGAAATGGATTCTCTTCACGTGGAGGAGTGGACTCAAGGTCAAGCTGAGTTGGAGCCTTTTCAGGTGTACCTTCTCCTAAATCAATGAAATGTGATTGTTTTTCTTTAGTCACACTCATTCTTTCTTTAAGTCTACCGCTTCTCCTCACTTGTGCACTAGTGCTCTTTTGCTGGGCACTCTGCTTTTCTTTCTGTTTCTTCTTTGAGAGGGAAGCAGCTTGAAGTTGTGATAGTCTATCAGCCAAGGTTTGAGAGTCTTCTTCTACTGAAGGTTTAGGTGATGGATATGATTCTTGAACAATTGTTTTCCCTTTATCCTTTTTCTGTTTCTTGGTTTTATCTCTCTCTTCCTCTTCTTCTTGAGTGGTTTCCTGAGTTTCTACAATAGGAGGATCTTGGGATACAACATCTCTTTTCCTTCTCCTACTTCTTTTTAGGATTCTAGGAGAACTGCTAGCAGAAGCTTCAGTTACTTCTTGGAAATTATTCCTGACTAAAAACTTTTCCCATGTATCATTATTATTTTTCAATTGATCCTCTATGAGAATTCTAATGAACCCGTGATGATACAAGTGGGGTTCAATATGGCCTACATTCTTTTGGACAGTGGAAATCATTTTCTTTAGGCTTGCTAACAGAAAGTAAGGTAAATTGATGGCATGGCCTTCCATGAAGTTCATCATAATTCTTGCATGGTACATATACATAGTGCCAAAGCGGCCCTCACATGTGATAAATGTTTGAACAAGTAATAACAATGCAGTCCATTCTTCCTTAATTACATGTACAGGAATCCCTTTAGTGAATATTGAAGTGTCCATACCTGGGTTCTTAAGCATGTTTTTCCATCCCTGATCCTCCAGCCCTCTTTTCTTAAACCATCTGTCTCCCACCTGAGGTAGACTGGTTGTTGTTGCTATGGTGTTCTCTGTTATTGTGAATTTCAGGTCCCCTACTTCCACGGTGTGTCCATTGAAGGAT
>APFE030451179.1:0-39232 GCA_000404065.3 Pinus taeda | reverse complement strand
GGGAGACCTTTGGGAGTCTCAAATTCCTTGGAATGATTGTCCAAGACTTTTTGGAGATCTGGAGAAATAGATGATTTTGATGTGGAAACATCTAGCAAACATAATTGTGCAATTACACCTCCTTGTTCCTTTTTTATAAGCTTTTTCATACCGTTAGAGCTGATTATCTTTCTCGGTTTCCCTGCAATACTCCTTAATTCAACTTCCTTTCCTTCCACATAAAGTTTCATGAAAAGTGATTGAAAGTTAAAAGCTATTGTACCCAAGGATTGTAGCCATTGAACTCCTACTACAACATCAACACCTCCCATTGGAACGGAAAGCATTGGGCTATTCAATACATATTCTCCTATGAATAGCTTGATATTATGGCGCTTTCCAAAGAAATTTATCGTTCCTCCACTTGCAACCATCACTTGACACTCTGGTGCTGGATATACGAAGCAATTCAATTTTTTTTCTATCTTACAATGAATAAAATTGTGGGTACTTCCTGAATCAATCAACATTATTACCTTTTTCTTCTTGATATGTCCTTCTATCTTGATGGTTTGAGGAGTGGTAATTCCAGCCAATGCATTACAAGATATGGTTAGATTCACTTCTTCTTTATCTAGGCTTTGTTCCTGGTGTATATCCTCTTCTTTTGACCTTTCTTGTTCCTTTTCTTCTTCCTCTTCACAATCTGTGTAGAATAATTTCTTCTCAACACACTTATGACCTTTAGTTTATTTTCTATCAAAACTATAAAAAAGCCCTTTTTCTCTTTTTTCTTCCAATTGTTGTGGTGTCAACCTTATAGGTTGTGGGTAGGGGCAACAACACTTCCATCTTTATAGTTGTGAGTGGTAGGCTTCCTGGTTGCCATAATTTTGCTTTCCATTTTTCTTGCTAACCTGAATGCCTTCTCCAATTAATCAGGTTCTCAAAGGCGAACATCATGCTGGATATTTTCCTTTAAATTCCCTATGAACACATCAATCCTATGCTCCTATGGAATATTTTTTACCCTTATGTTCAATTTTTGGAACTCCTCAACGTGCTCCATCATTGAACCCTTTTGTTTGAGACTTATCAATTGGCTAAAAAAAGTGTTGCTTTTTGTATCCTCATAATGTGTTGTCATTTCTTCTGTAAAAATTGCCCAACTGACAATTTGTTTATGAGAGCAAAGCCATTGATACCATTGTTATCAGGAAATCTAGTGTCTATTCAGATCTACTAGTCCCACTAAGACGGGTAGCTATATTAGAAACAAACAGATTAAAGTTACTTTCGTTTTCCTTTATGAGAAGTAGATAGGAGAGGAGAAAAGAATACCAACCTCAATCTTTCGCTTGGTTCCCTACTTGTTCCTTCTCCCCTCTGGAATATCTTTGCCACTCTTTCCTTAACCAATCCGCTTCAAAGAGTACCTGTAAAGTCAAAGCAGCAGAATACCTTCAAAGTGCAGAGATCTACAATCATAAACAATATAGGACCAGATATATATTGACCACACAAATGCATATATTATCGAACATACAAGAATGTGGAGGAAAACTTGAATAGCTTTATTGATATAAAGATTAGAAGAGAGGATTACAACCCATTGATCCGACCCAGGGTCATCCTCCCAGCATGAAATCCCTTCTTCACCTCATGAAAAGCTTAGATCACCCAACACTATGATATTCCACCAGGAAACCAACAACACTTCCTTACAAGATACAAAATTCCAGCCTCCGGATCTCTGGAATGAGGGATCCATATATAGATGATTGTAGGGGGGTGAGTCAGCTTCTGGGATTTTGATTAGTGTCTTCTCTTTTATATTTCTTGATTCCACTTGGAGATTAATGATCTCTTACTCATCCTTGGGTGAATTCAGAGAGGCAAGTGTCAAAGGAGAAGTTTCTGGAAGATTCCATGATCATCCACCTTGCAAACTGTCTCTGCCATTTGTCTACTCTTTCCCATCGCACCCTACAGAAGGGATTTTCAGTATGCATCCCACTTTTTGCATGTGGTAGGTGAAACAAATCACACCCTTTACACTAAGCAGTTTGTATGGTCTAGTTTTGATCAGTTATGAGCAGTTTTCTATGGAGAACTTCTGGGAGATGATGTAATCAACTAACATTGTTCCTTTAGGGTATGAAACAACACTTTTAGGGACTCAGAAGCCCTTGATTTATGGACATACATGATTTGGGTTGCAGTTCCCAAATATGTCTATAATAGTTGCCCCCTAAAGTATGAGGTCGTAAATCTTTGATGTTAGGTGAAATGATTTATCATGAGGATCCGAGGTTTTTCGAACTGGAAGTCGACCTGTAATAAGATACAATACAATACATTATCTTCATAATATTTTCATGATCTAGCTGAGGCGGGCATTCCCATGCTCAGCTTTATAAATTCATTTTCATGTACATAGGACAGACAACCATCTGTGTGGCAGAATGATGATTCTAATAGAGCTGTCATCCTTTGATTCAGATGATCATATGTGTAGCAATGATGTACATTTGATGTCTTTATTTTCCTAAATATATCATAGCCCGGATGGATGAAACTAGATCTGGTGTCTTCAAACTCGTCCAATCTTTTCCTAAAGTACAAGTCGATCCATGTGAAAAATGTTCTCGAGTCGAACATGGAAAGACATCGCCTGATTACCAGCCAATGATGTAAGCTATTAACAGGCGCGAGAGGAATCACCGATAATGATGATGACCCTCAAGGTACTACAGTACAAATCGCGTGGTGTGAAAATGAGACTTGGCATCGAACACCACGCAAAATCTTTCGGTTGAAGGCCATTGATGTAAACCTGTCACCGGAAGTGAGAAACTTTCCATTGAGGCATGCAAGCTTCAAAGTACTAAAAGGGTTGTTCCTAGGTCGAATCCTTGGATAATGATCTGTCGTCGACAAGAAGTGACCCGTCGTAGGAGGGCCTTAATGAATCCCACATCTACGACATGGAACAGAGAAAATGATTTTGTGGAAGTGAAAATGATCTAATGATACAGGGTTCAAGGTGGTGGTCATGAAAGAATGAAGTGTGAAGGTATTGCAGCGGGTGAGACACAAGCTTTGTTGATGAATTCTCTGATCGATTTCTCTTGAACATATCGGCGAAATTGAAATGTATTGGTAGCGTTAACCCCAAAGATGGATGGTACGGTGGACCAATGGTAGTATGACCGATGAATGGAATAACCCAACCAGACTCAATCATGGTGATGGAGTGAAAGTGTCATGTCCAAGAGCGACTCGCTACCAATAAATTTTCTTCAAGTTTTCTTCCCAATTTTCCTTAGTCATCGCTGACCAGTACCTCTTTATTTTAACGAGCCTAGCGACAGTGAAACTCATTCTTATCTCTATGGACAAGTCTGTCGCTATTGGTTTTAACGAGTTTAACGACAAAGACAACTCGGTCCTTTTTCAATTTTAGAGAGTTTGGAAAGGGACGGAAAGTAAACTCCAGTAATCCTTTTTCGTCATATAATCCCTTAAGTTTGAAAAAGTATAAAATAATATAAAAGGGATGAATTTTCGATAGTTTTAACGAGTCGAACAAGACAAGCGCTTGATCTTTCTGTGTAATAATCCCTCATGTCCAAAAAGATTAAAATCTAGAGGAGGGATAATACTTCTGATAGTTTTAACGAGCTGGAGAGGCCAATTGCTCGGCAATCTTTTCATATTTTATGAGTCAGATGAAAAGAGCTTAAAGGAAACTCGTTTTTGAGGAAAGAGTGATATTTTCGGGTAGCTACTAATTCCAGGTAAGGTTTGGAATTTTCCAATCACGACAATGTCACAAGGATGGCTACCAGAATCACTCGTCGTAGTTGTTCCTTAAAAGGGTAAACAATAGAATGGAGGCGTATGATCGGCTAAAACAGAGTGGAGGTGATGGTAAGAACACGACCAGGGCTCAAAAGTTGATGATAATGCATTCGCAATGGTTATTTACCGGAGGTTGGTTCATTTTTTAATGAGCTTAAACTCTGGGGGAACATTTGCTCATTGCTTAGGTTTAATTTTTAACGAGCTTGAACTTCACATAAAAACTGCTCGTGCCAGTCGTATAATAGGATGTATCATTGATAGGTTCCATTTTTATGGAGCTTGCACCACTCAAAGCTTTGCTCTATATCCTTTCCTTATGTAAGCTAGGAACGACCAATCCTACGAGTTTAAAGGGTTGAGAATCTACAAACTAAGAAAATAAATGGTCACTCTTCACTTGCATGAAAAAAGGTTTGCATGCCCCCAGGTATAGTGAAATGGAGTTTCCAGGTTACCATATAAAAGTTCTTGCATTTGCAAGATAGTTTCCATCTGCGTAGCAGACAGAAACACTTCCCAGCTTAGTCCATTTGGACAAAGGTGATTCTAGCTCCAACCACCTAACCTTGACGATGGAATCTTATTCCGGTCTAATCCCATTTTCCTCAATGGATGGGTGTCAGACGAGTGATATATCCTTCGCGGAAACCTACCCTATACCCAAAGTTTCCCTGCCGAAGTAGACCAGGGTGCATGCCCCCTAGGTTTCAGTCATGGCCACCAAATTACTCACGTTCTTTAGGTGGACGGACTAGAGATTGATGAGACATTCCTTGTGTAAAAAGACCAGTTAGGGATGGCATTTTACTATTAGCTATGTGTGAGTCGGGGAATGAAAGCTGGTCTACGAGCTGGACCACTCGGCCTTCATGCAGAAAACACATTACTGGAAAGAGTGAGGAGACAATGGCTCCCATGCTATAAATATAGTCACGCCCAAGGAGTAGATTATCATCTAAAGGTCCTTCGACTACCATTACTTTCTTATACACGGTTTTCCCTCTCAAAGTTATAGGCAAACTTGGAAGGATCCCTAACGGTCGACTGGTTCCTTTGTCGAAGCCTGTTATATTTCACGTCTCAGGCAGAAGCGATGGCGAACCAAGAGCTTTCCAAGCAGTTGAGGAAAGGATACTCACAGAAGCCCCTTCATTTATGATGGTACCGACCATGACCATTATGTAAGCTTGTACAATGATTCAGAATGGTACATTAGACGGTAAATGGGGTCTGCCTAGTAGATTCCAATCGAAGGAAAAAACTAGGTTGGTCGGAGGTGGGACCGAATAAACAGCCAGATATGACCCTGACAAACTTCCTTCCTGCGGCAAAGGAAAGGGTAAATTTCCCCCATGTTCATCAGAGTCTGTGCTTATGAAAAGAATCTGAATGGTGTCGTTCTCATTCTCTTTGGTGACTGTATCATCTGAAGATGGACCTTTCGGAGACAAGACTGGGTCGACTGCCACCTCGACCTTTTGACTTTCATTTGGTGTGGAATCAGAGGGTTTATATTCAATGATAGATGCTTTGACTAACCACAAAGTTGTGTCAGTTTGGTTTTCAACTAGCAACGGACTCGGCAAGAGTTTCTTGTACCCAGGAGGAAGCCGTAGCGGTGAAGCGAGATGATTATCCAAGACACTTTTAGCTTCGTCCAGGAAGGGACAACGATGGATGGCATGATTGCCTTCACATAGTTTGCAAGGAAATTTACATTTTCCTTTCTGTCCAGAGACTTCGTTTTCACTAGTTGACGGTGTACTGTCAACATGATCGTTAAAGGTTGATGACACCGGATTGTGCAAACGAGGAGACCAGTCCCTTAAGATCTGAGGGAAGCAAGGAAAATCTTGATGATAGTGGTATCCTTTGCAAATGACACATGGAGATTTAGGTTTGGACGGTGCATTGTATGGATTTTCACTAGATGATGCATCGTTGCCCTTTTTTGTCTTTGGCTCCTTCTTTTTCTTCTCCTTCTCCTTCCCTTTCTTCTTCTTCTCAGTTACTTGGTTTTTAGCTTTACCAGCCTTACAAAGTGAAGAGGAAGGAGGGGAGGGAGAAACAAATAAAGTAGAAGTTTGGGGGGTAACTCTAGTATCATCTAGTTGTTGACTTGATTGCTCAGGAATCGCGGTGGTTTGAACGACAGAGGTCGAGAAGAGCCATATTGGAAAGCTGATTGTCAATTCTGGGAGGGACAATGTGGCCATATGAGGTGCACTAACATCTCCCCAAGAGGAGAAAGGACTAGGATTTCCCTCAAGGGGAAATCCTTGGTTGGTGGACTCCATTTTTCTCAACCTAAGACCAACGAGGGAACAATGACGTTATTCCGATTAAAATAAATTTTAGACGCTTTGACACAACTTGATTTTTCAAATTTTAAGAGTCGAGAAAAAGCTAAAGATGACTCTAGTCGCCTTCGATTTTTAATGAGCCTGAAGTGAAAAGTGCTCAGATGGACCTTTTCCTTTAGGGAGTTTGAAAAGGAACGAAAGAGACTACTCTGGAAATCTATACAGAGGGATTACCAAACCAATCGCAAAATTGCAGAATACTTTTTACGGTAAGACAGCCAATCTTCCTGAATGCTGTGTTCAGTGCATTGCGATCGATAGGGCAGCAGACATGGCTTCCTAAGGATAAAGGATATTGCCTATTTTGGTCTCCCAATATATACTCGACGGTACGTGGGAGCACAGGTCCGTGCTGGCACTTATCGTCTCAAAGAGGAGGAATCACCCAACTTACAATGAAAATGATAGTGACCAGGCTTTGCGACGCCATAATACGTCTCTAGCCTAGAATTCTAAATGTTGTGTGTTAGGTTCCAAAGCGTTTTTTATGTTCATTGAATTTATTTTACATTTGATCTTTCTTAAGAAGTTTGCCTTTTAGGGTCACCGCGTGATGTAGATATACAATTCCTAAAATGCAATCTAAGATGATAAACAATCGTTTAATCTTCTTTTTGCAATGAAAATCCTAGCTACTAAGGAAAGAGAAGCGGGATTCTTTCAACATAGAGTAGAGAGCACACACTAGATGCACTATCCTAAATCAAAATAAACAAGCAACCTAAATGAAAATGCACATGCATGTATTTGTTTTCGCTTTCTTAATGTGTGAATGACAAAAAGAATACTAAGTACAAATCTAAATCGTTTCAAGCGACAATACTAACGATTTTCTCTTCAAAAAATGAAAGGAAGATAATGACGACACTTTGCGATTTTGAATTGAAAACTACTTTCGACACTTGAAAAACTATTAATTCAATTCAAATACAAGAGTAACAGTGTAATCAACCATAAAAAATAGTAGGATTCTTTTCTTTGACTGAAAATGACACTTGCGACGCTTCCAAATCAAAAGACGACAATTTGATTACGCTACTTCTTTGTAAAGGAGAACCGTAAATGGCGAACAATACATAAAAACATTTACAGTTCTTTGTACTATGGAGGTTGAATTATGCAAAGGAAGGGAGTTTCCACAGTGGTATATTGATCACAGACAACAAAAATCCTGAATAAAGCTGAAGAGAGTGAACAAAAAACCAAAATCTTGAAGGAGAGGAAGTCTTATCTGATCATCACCCCTGTAACACAGGGAAAGAGTGATGCATCCCACCTACTGCACATGGGAGGTGCAATGCATCCAGATTCCCAAGAGGAGAAGGTGCAGTGGTCCAGGGATGAGACTTCAACTGGGTTCTTGGTCACAGTTTGCAACGTAGTTCAGGGGCTTAGGCCGAGCTAATGATAGGCAGTAAATGCAAATCATAGGGGCTGATCTAATTAGGCTACTTGAGCCACCACCAGGGCAATTAGGATATTTGCAAACCAATTGTTCAGTTTATAAACAAAACTCAGAGATAGACTGAAGCAACATTGATCAACTTTGCACTTGGATAGCAAATACAATTCGAAGGCTAGCTGGCTTGACTTCAGGCTCCATCTGTAAGTTTATAAAGCAAACAAATATAGACAAGCAAAACAGGCTATTCGCTCCCCACTGGAGTTGCCATTTTGTTATCGGGAAATCTAGTGTCTATTCAGAGCTGCTAGTCCCATTAAGACGGGTAGCTATCTTAGAAACAAATAGATTAAAGTTACTTTCATTTTCCTTTATGAGAAGTAGATAGGAGAGGTGCAAAGAATACCAACCTCAATCTTTCACTTGGTTCCCTGCTTGTTCCTTCTCCCCTCTGACAGATCTTTTCCACTCTTTCCTTGACCACTCCGCTTCAAAGAGTACCTGTAAAGTCAAAGCAGAATAATACCTTCAAAGTGTAGAGATCTACAATCATAAACAATATAGGACCAGATATATATTGACCACACAAATGCATATATTATCAGACATACAAGAATGTGGAGGAAAAATTGAATATCTTTATTGATATAAAGATTAGAAGAGAGGATTATAACCCATTGATTTGACCCAACGTCATCCTCCTAGCATGAAAGCCCTTCTTCACCTCATGAAAAGCTTAGATCATCCAACACTATGATATTCCACCGGGAAACCAACAACACTTCCTTACAAGATACAAAATTCTAGCCTCCGGATCTCTGGAATGAGGGATCCATATATAGATGATTGTAGGGGGGTGAGTCAACTTCTTGGATTTTGATTAGTGTCTTCTCTTTGATAGTTCTTGATTCCACTTGGAGATTGATGATCTCTTACTCACACCTGGGAGAATTCAGAGAGGAAAGTGTCAGAGGAGAAGTTTCTGGAAGATTCCATGATCATCCACCTTGCAAATTGTCTCTGCCATTTGTCTACTCTCACCCATCGCACCCTACAGAAGGTCTTTTTAGTATGCATCACACTTTTTGCATGTGGCAGGTGAGATGCATCACGCCCTTTGCACTGAGTAGTCTGTATGGTCTAGTTTTGACCAATTCTGAGCAGTTTTCTGTGGAGAATTTTTGGGAGATGATGTAATCAGCTGACCTTGTTCCTTTAGGGTATGAAACAACACTTTTAGGGACTCAGAAGCCCTTGGTTTATGGACATACATGATTGGGGTTGCAGTGCCAAAATATGTCTATAACAACCATACAAACTGATTTGGTTCCAAATATAAAGTTGCAATATGTACCTTTTGTGTGTTTTGCACATTATTGAGATCGGAAAATTGCTCCATCTGTAGTATCCATATTGCGGGACCCTTGCCATCAAAATTCCTCATATCGATTTTTGGAATATGATGGGTCTTCGATCCAACATTAGAGTGTATGAAATCATGATTAACATTTCTTTTTTTCTCATCACGAGTTTCCTTTACTACCCTTTCACCATTAGTGACCATTTCTTGTAGCAACTTATTCAAATTTATCTTCAATTCTTCCATCTTGTCATCCATGCCATCCATATTAGCATCCATGCCATTCTTTAAACCATCCATCTTAGCTTCTACATCTTTATTTAAACCATCCATCTTAGATTATGTTACTTTTTGTGTGAGTGACATTTGTTGCACTTGGTCTCGTAATTTTGATATATCATGTTGCATTTCTTCCTCTTCTTCATGAGTCATGCTAGAGCTTTCAGGTTTCTTACTAGGTGCTTGCGTTTTATTTCTTGGGGAATCAATTACTGATAATAATGCTTTACTATGCCATTTGAATTCCTTCAAACTAATTTTTCAAACCAAGCTTATGCAAAATTTAAAAAAAAACTACACACCTTTTTTCAATTTGTAGGAGCTCAATATTAAATCTAATGTATCTTTATAATTTCGGATCATCCAGTTCTGAAATTGCGAACTACAGTAGCCTTCTGTGTCCACTTTCCAATGCCACTAGTATGATTGAATTTAGATTCTATAAGGTGGAGTTATGCACAATCTCCCAAGATGACCTGATTATAAACCTTTCCAGAAGAGCTACATTGTATGAATTGCCACATGTCACTGTTTTGACCTTAGTATATGAAAACTATACATAGGAAACTATAGTCCGTCCCCTTTTTGTAACTTCTTATGAAATTTCAATATGATGCTCAAAGCAAAAGTTATGACGATTTTCCCTAGGTCACTTCTTTGGACTGTAATTCAGGATTTTGCAAAAAGGCCAACTTCCTCAGATCATATTTCCACAAATATAGCGCAAATCGTTCTGAAATTCAGACTCGAGGTTCATAATGATTTCTTCCCAAATGGGTTTTTCTTTTAGTGTCTGAAATGTCACAAAAAAAAGTTACACTGAAAATGGCACAATGACCTGTTTGGAGCAGTGAAACCTTGGAATTCAAAGCTCTGATACCAAATGTTATGAAACCAACTCACAAAAAGATAGAAAAGATAGTTGAACGCCTTAGAATTTAGCCTCTTCGAAGGGGAAACCTCCTTTACATTACACAAATTAACAATTCTTGGATGATGCAAATGACAAAACCTCCTTTCTATATATAGGAGTCTAAGGGGTCACAATATAACCAAGCCAACCTAACAATAATAATATAAAGGCACAAAAATAGCAATAGAGGGGTTCTATGGGGCATAGTAATAACAATATGGGGGCAATAGGGACACAACAATATTAATAAGGGATACAACTACAATAGTAATGGGTGCATCACTAGTATTATAGGGATCTAACACAAAGTGCTTCCATCACTTTAACCTACTCAATTTCTCTATTCCATAGAAATATTTGTTTCCACTGCAATATGCACTGAGGTTTCGACTAGATTCTCCTTTTGGTTCCACCTAAAATACAATCCAATCAATAACTTGATTAACATCCTTTACATATCTCTTAAGTAATGAAACACATAAAACATCATAAACTTTCACTGTCGGAGGCAGTGCAAGTCTATAGGCCACTAGTCCAATCCTCTAAAGTATCTCGAAGTGCCCGCAATATTGTGGTGCCAACTTGGCACTTGATCCAATCCCAAAGGAGATCTTATTGGCTTAATGTAAAATACCCATGCTCCCCACGTTAGGTTCCCATAATATTGGTGTAGTTGTTGGAAAATACTTGAGGGGGAGGGGTGAATCAGTATTCCTTAGCAATTAGCAATTTTAAATCTTTTCAGAGCATTAGTTAATCTTCAATTACTATTAACGTTTACGCATTAATAACAGTAAATAAAAGAACCTAGGAGGCACAAAGATTTTAGGTGGAAAATCCCTCTAGGTCGAAAACCACTGAACAATTTTCTAATAAATTCTTTAATCTTCAGCTTCAACTAAAATGAAGGCAACACCTTCCTAGAATTCTAGAAATCATTCTTCTCCAACTCCCACTAGATGGATGCTCCAACTCCTGAGATTCTTGAGTAGTCAACTGAATGGATGCCCCAACATCCAATGAGATACAACTCACCCTAGCACCACCCTACCACCTTGAAGTTTTCATAGGCTTGAACCAGTTGATGACTTCATGCACCAACCTAGCACCATCCTACCACCCTATAGAAGAATAAAAGAAGAATTGACTCTCATACCAGGGAAAATGGTCTACTTTACAATGATATAGAATGATGTAGAAGAAGAAGACACACTAGACCATAAACCCAACTATGACAGAATCACCTAATGATAATGCAAGACCTCCCAACACTACCTTTCAACTCTTGGCAGATAAAAACTTGTACAAATTTTACAAAGATTCTTTTACAATGACTTTGTACAATGATACTTTCACAATGTCTGTATGCAATGTTGCCCACTTGAAAACTTCATGTGGTGAACTTCTTGCTACTGTTCTGCACCTTGATTGCTGCTCTTGTCATGCTACCCTTTCTCATTCTTCAGAACATTATATTATGCACTGAGTATTCTCTTGATGAATATATAATACATGCAAAAAGTCTTCAAGGAAATACCCATGACATGATAATAACAAAACCTACCTCATCCGGCAGAGCATATGTGAGAGCTAAACAAAAACAACAAATTAGAATACAAAGAACATAATGAAATTAAGAGATGAAAATGCATATACAGAAGATACTTACCAGTATCTTACCTTTGCTACATCATTTTGTTGCACCTTGCTCTTTGCTGCCCTAGAAAGTTTGGTCCTTTGCACCCCTTGACAACACTTGATCTAGTTTTTCTTGCCTTCTTGGAGCACGATATTTAATCTAATGTATCTCTGTGATTTCAGGTCCCCAACATGTGATCTTCGGTCCTGTAGAATCCCTCCGAGTCTTCTTTTCAATGCCATAGTTCTGACCTGATTTTTGACTCTTCAAGGCAAAGTTATGCCCAATCTCTCACAATGACCTAATTATGGAATAGTTTAGTAGAGTGAACTTGTAGGACATGCCCCGTGTCATAGTTTCCTCCTTCGGTCTAAAATTGATAAACAAAAAACCACAATCCGTGCACTATCTACCACTTATAATAGAATTCCAATCCTCTTCTTAGAGAGAGAGTTATGACGATTTTCCTAAGGTCACTTCTTTGTGATGAAATGTAGAAGCTTGCAAAAACCCTAACTTCCACAGATCATATCTTCGAAAATATAGTGAACCAAGATCTAAAATTCAGTCACGACATTCATTAGGATTGTGAATCAAATGGAGTTTAATTTTAGAATCTAAGACTTTGCAGAAATGAAGTTATAGCAAAAATTCCATGATCACTACATTTGGAGGATATATGAGATTTTTTTTTTATAAAGTTGAGAGGGGCTTCTATAAAGAATGTTTGAGGGTTTCTCAGAGCTTAAAAAATTATTAATTAATGACTATTCAATGACAAAAACCAATTATGAGTGCCATGCCATAACCCCATAGGGTTTTAGCCCACTAACTGGTGTTACTAACTTCAAACATGAATAACTCTCAAACTGTGAAGAATTACTTGGTGTGCCATATATCAACGAAAACATCTCGATGACTAGAATCTATCTAGAAGATCCTTTACTCAAAATAGAGTAAGTTGTCAAGTCAAAATTCCCTTCCAATGTTAGGTTAGCCCCTGGTGCTACTTGGGTTGAGATCAATGACAACCTCAGAGCATATTTAGATTAACAATCTCCCCCTTTTGCATTGATGGCAACACAATTACTCCCCTTGTGATTAGGGCACCTCTTCCTGCTACCTTCTTTCTCCCTTTAACATCAATGGGAAAGGGTAACTCCCCCTGACACACAACCATCTTGCGGACTTGTACACACTTCCACTCCCACTTTATTTTCTGAATAAGGAAAATCTAATGAGAACTTAGGAGAATTCCAAGCTTCTAGCAAATATATTCAAATGCTTCACGAGGTAAAGGTTTAGCGAATATATCAATGATTTCATCTTTTATACCAACATATTCAAGTTTGATATTCTCTTCTACGAATTTTTCTCTAACAAAATGATATTTTATCGGAATGTGCTTCATTTTGGAATGCATCATAGGATTCTTGGAGATACTAATGGCACTGGTGTTATCACAAAATATGGGAATAGGCTCATCAAACTTGACCTGAAGATCTTGAAAAGTTTTCTTCATCTAGAGAACTTGAGTACAACAAGTTGCTACCGTGATATATTCTACTTCTGTTGTGGATAATGAGATTGAGGTTTTTTTTTTCTCAACCATGATATGAAACAACCACCTAGATAGAAAGTTGCTCCACTAGTACTCTTACGATTGTCAACACTTACTGCCCAATCTGCATCTATAAAGGCTTGAATAATGAGATTTTTGCCCTTGGGATACCATAAGCCATATTCTGTTGTGCCCTTTAGCTATCGAAGAATTATTTTGATGGTAATAATATGTGATTCTTTTGGTGCTGCTTGGAATCTTTCTACTTTTCTAACTGCTTGCATAACATCTCGCCAGGAGGCTGTTACATATAGAAGGCTAAAAATCATAGATTTGTACAACCTCTAATCCACATCCTTAGATGCATTGTTTATGCTCAATTTTCAATTTGTTACCATCGTAGTAAGGACAAGATTGCAATCTTCCATTTTGAACTTCTTGAGCATTTCCTTGATGTACTTGGCTTGACATATAAGTATTCCTTTCTCTTGTTGAGATATTCGAAGCCCTAAGAAGTATGTCAACTCACCAAGTAAAGAAATCTTGAACTCACTTTACATCTTTGTAGAAAAGTTCTTACTTAGTCGATCATCATTTCTATAAAAGATTATATCATCCACATATACCTCAACGATTGTTAAATTACCTTTATCTATTTGTACGTAAAGATTTCTATCAGCAGTACCTTTCTCGAACCCTTGTCAACATAGATATCCATCAAGACGAGCATACCATGCTCTGGGAGCCTGCTTAAGACCATACAAAGCCTTCTTTAACCTGCAAACATAGTCTTCTTTTTCTGATAGTAGAAAACCTTTAGGTTGTTCAATGTCAACTTCTTCTTCTAATTCTCCATTCAAAAATGCTGACTTAACATCCATTTGGTAGACTTTTATTTTTCTTGAACACGCATAGGAAAGAAACATCTGGATGGCTTCCATTTGGAAACTGGTGAAAATGTTTCGTCGAAATAAATTCCTTCCACTTGTGCATATCCTTTGCAGACTAATCTTGTCTTATTCCTGATAAATTGTAATCCTTCACCTGTTTTGATCCCCCTGAACCTTTAATGAAACTACCATCTTGTTCAAACTACCTTCCTATTAATCATAGACTTGTGCCATATACTACTGCATAGACTCCTCTTGTACAAACATTAAGGAGTCAACAAGCCAGATTTTTCAAAATAGTGAGTCACCTAACACGCCATCTTGACTTGAGTCATTATCTAAAGCAACTGCTAATTCCTTGTGACCTTTTGGTTTTACAAATCCTGAAAGCATAACTATTGAAACCTTGTTATCTGCTTTGTCTTCCTATACCTGTTTCCTTTTCCAGACCTTCTTATTCCTACAATATCGAGCCATGTGCCCATAGTTATGACACTTGAAGCATTTAATGTTGTCCATAGGCGATTCCATCTGATATCTATAACCATGAGCTTTATGACCATAGTTATGGCATTTGAAACATTCAATATTTCTCCCATCAAGCATGTATTCTCTTCTAACAAAATCATCATGGAACCTGTCTCGTGATCCTGCAAACTTGCTTTGAAGGTTTTGTAGATAATGATTATACCTATCAAAAGCTTCACAATCCCTAACCATATGGAAGATTTTTCATTATTTTTTAGAGGCGGTGTTGTAGTTTCTTGTGGTCCTTTGTTCTTGATTGCTTTGGTATTGTTCTTTAGAGTTACAACATTCTTCTTTGGCTTTTCACTTTGATCAACTTCCTTCTTAGAATCATCCTACGAAGCTACGGAGCTTGTACCTTCATCAACTGGAGCTTTACCATCTTTAATTGCCTTCATTTTCACTTCTTCATCTACCTTATCTTGTAGGTATTCTTTTTCTGATCCCTTGAGTTTGTTGATCTCATCACGAGTTGCATCAAGTTCTTCTTTCTTTTGAGAAAGATCTTCTTGAAACCATCTTTTCAATATCTTCCTTATTTTTTCTGCCTCCTCAATCTATAGAATGAGAAGAATGGTCTTCTCTACTTCTCTATTGAGAACCTGTATATGTTCCTTGTTCTCATTTTCAATCCCAAGCCTGCTTATTTCTATTGAAGATGTTTCAAATTCCTTTTGCTTTTGGTCAATAGTGGATATGTATCTTTGATCAGATTCCTTCCTTTCAATTTCTTCTTCCTACATCTATTGTGTGATACTTCTAATCTCTGCAAATGGTGTGTCGAGTTCTTGTTGCTTCTGTTGGACTTCTCTCTTGAGGTCTCGTGTCACTGTATTATTAATTTCTTCCAACTTCTTTTGAAGTGACTCTTCAATACATTTGTGTTCTTCAACTTCAATTTTGAGACCTTGAACTTGTTCTTCAAGAGTATTGGAATGGATATTCTCAGCCTTGAGCTATTTTATAAACTTGATTGCATAATTAGAAAATTATTCTATGGTCAAACCTTCTTCATCATACTCAGAAGGATCCAAGTTTTCAATAACATCTTGGCCTGATTTCTTTGTTGAATAGAGATTATGAAGCTTTTCCCAAAGATATTTAACTATTGAACATTGACCAACTTTTGTTTTCACAAAATTTGGCGAAACATTCGGAATTACATACATCGCCTTTGAATTGTACCTTTTAGCTTCGTCGGTAGATGTGTCTCTAGAAAAAATTGATTCCCATACTCCTTGTGCCTGCAAAGATACTTCCATCCTGGATTCCTATATCCAATAATTATCTGCATCAAAATCAGGGGTTGGTACACAATACTCACTTTCTAGAGATTTTGTTGTACCTGTACCTTCCTTTGAAATCCTTGTAACCCGCTTCTTTAACTTTCCCATATCTATGCTCTGAAAACTGACTTCTAGCGGTTAACCTGTTACTGAAGGAATGAAGCTCGGATACCAAGTGTTGGAAAATACCCAGAGGGGGGGGGTGAATCAATATTCCTTAGCAATTAGAAATTTTAAATCTTTTCAAAGCATTAGTTAATCTTCAATTATTATTAACATTTATGCAGTAATAACAGTAAATAAAAGAACCCAAGAGGCACAAATATTTTAGGTGGAAAACCCCCTCCATGTCAAAAACCATCGAATGCTTTTCTAATAAATTCTTTAATCTTTAGCTCCAGCTGAAATGAAAGCAAAAACTTCCTAGAATTCTAAAAAATCATTCTTCTCCGGCTCCCACTAGATGGATGCTCCAATGCCCGAGATTCTTCAGTAGTCAATTGAACGGATGCCCCAACACCCAATGAACTACAAATCACCCTAGCACCACCCTACCACCCTAAAGTTTTCACAAGCTTGAACCTGTTGGTGACTTCATGCACTAGCCTAGCACCACCCTGCCACCCTATAGAAGAATAAAATAAGAATGGACTCTTGTACCAGGGAAAATGGTCCACTTTACAATGATATAGAATGATGTAGAAGAAGAAGACACACTAGACCATAACCCCAACTATGACACAACCACCTAATGATCATCCTAAACCTCCCAAAACTGCCTCTTCAACTCTTGGCAAATATAAAATTGTACAACTTTTACAAATATGCTTCTACAATGACTCTGTACAATGATACTTTTACAATGTCTGTATGCAGTGCTATCCACTTGAAGACTTCATGTGGTGAACTTCTTGCTACTGTTCTGCACCTTGATTGCTGCTCTTGTCATGCTACCCTTTATCATTCTTTAAAACATTATATTATGCACTGAGTCTTCTCTTAATGAATATATAATACCTGCTTTTTTTCCCATAAGTTGGGAATGAGAGGGAGAGAGCGCGGACCGGTGAGCTAGGGTTGCGAACTTCAGAGCTGGTTCTACATGGAGGGACATAAGGGAGGGAGCTCCACTCCCTCCTTTAAGCATATAGTGGTTGGCAGAGGCAAGAAACCAGTTGAAGAGGACAGAGATCCTTCTGAAGATGTAAGGCAGAGAGATAAAGAAGAGGGGCAGAATGGTGCCAAAACCAGGGAAAGAAACTACACTAAAGACAACGAGGAAGAAGACAAAGAACAGAATATAAAAGGAAAAGCACCAAAGGTACCATGCAAGCCCAAAGCCTCAATCGCGCCCAGAGTAGTGTTGGATGACCCTGCGTTGCGAGCACATAGGGACCACATGTAGACGTATGCAATAATTTATAAATTCATGGGCTTATGGCCCACTGAAAAAGCTCTACAAACATGGATTAAATACGACTGGAAACCAAAAGGTAGCATAGAACTTCACCTGGGATCAAAAGGATTCTTTAATGTAGTTTTTGCAAATATTGAAGACAAGGACAGAGTGTTTGAAGGAGGGCCCTACTTTTACACAGCTGTAGGCCTATATATGCAAGCATGGGTGATGAATTCTTTCCCAGAACGCGAAACTTTCACCTCAGTTCAGGTCTGGGTAAGACTCTACTCTTTACCTTTGGATTATTGACAACTGGAATCCTTATCTGCCATAGGAAATAAGCTAGGGCATTTTGTCAAAGCCTCTGAGGCCACTAGAAAAGGAAAATACACATCCTTTTCAAGGATATGTGTGGAGATGGACCTCTCTGGAGCCCTGCCGGATGAGGTAATATTGGAAGTGTTGGATGAAGAATGGGTACAAATAGTGGATTATGAACACATCCCTTTTAGATTTCGTAAATGCCACGAGAATGGTCACCTATTTGGGGATTTCCCTCTTAGTAAAACAAGAAACATAAGTAAAACTAACACCATAAAAGATTCAAAAAGCTTTCATAAGGTGGTCCATAAAGGAAAAGGGAGCAAACGGGGACCGAAACTACCTCAGATAGACAAGCATCAGGCCAGTCAAAATAGGTTTCAAGCCCTAGTAGAGGAAGAAGTGACGAGACAAGCAGATCAGGTCCAGGGAGGCAGTCCAGTGAAGGAAGAGAAAGAAGACAACATGGAGCAAACACAAAAAAAAATAACAGAAAGAAGACATGATGAGTGATGCAGAAATGGAAATGGATCAGGAAATGACCCAGAGCGATATGGAGATGGAGGATCACGAACTACAGGAAATTTTGGAGAAAGAGAATCTAGATCTAGAAGGATTCTTGAAACAAGGAACCAAAGAGGGAGTGGATTCGTTACCTCAAGAGGAATTCCACAGAGTACATCAGCTGTTCATCTGGAAAAATCAAAACAAAGGATCCGAAAAGCTAAGGAAAAACGAAAAACAGGGTAATGAGGGAGTGAAAGCTATGAAAGCCACACTAGGATTAGCACCAAGAATCCCAAGAAAGAAAAGAGGTCGGACAAAACAAAACGAACTGTTGATGGAACGTGGGAAGCTAATGATAGATTCAGGTAAGATGAAAGACCTATCCAGCTACTCCTTTACAAATATTTGATAATGAAGTTCACTTCTTGGAATATAAGAGGTCTAGGTAGTAAAAGAAAACAAAGTTTATTAAGTAACAGAATGAAACAAGCAGCCCCGGATATGATCTTCATTCAGGAAACTAAATGTTCCATTCAAAAGGTAAAAGAGATTCACAGTAAATAGCTCAACAGATTTGAGTTTCTGGAAGTCAAACCAGAGAATACAGCAGGAGGAATTCTCACGCTTTGGAACCCCCAAAAGATTGACATGATAGATGTTGAAGCATCTAGAGATTATCTTTCAGTAGTCATTCAACCAGTGGGAGATAAGGAAATGTACCTGGTTATGAATGTGTATGGCCCCCAAAGGATGGAGAGTAAACTCCTGTTTCTTGATTCACTGCAGAAGCTCAGGGAACATCATGCAAAAATCCCCTAGATCTTGGGGGTTGATTTCAATATGATAAAAATGTTATCGGAGAAAAAATGAGGAACCATAATTCTAACCAAAGATTCTTGTGCTTTTAAAACCTTCATAGATAGTATGAAGCTTTTGGATATCGTTATGAATAATGTTACTTTTACTTTGAACAATAAAAGAGGAGGAGAGTCTCAAGTGGCCTCCAAATTGGATAGATTTATAATTTCAAAAGATCTTATGATCAAGGACAAGGACATAGTTGCGAGTGTTCTTCCCTTTGGAGGCTCGGATCACTGGTCGGTTCAACTGGACATTTAGGGCATTGACAAACCTAACAATAGACCTTTCATATTCGAGAATATCTGGCTCTCCCACCCAGACTTCCATAACAACATAGCTATCTAGTGGACAAAAGATTTGGAAATTCAAGGCACAAGAATGTTCCTTTTAAAAAATACTCAAACACATTAAAATTCGGCTCAAGGAGTGGAATAAGAAGGAATATGGAAATATTTTTGAAGCAAAAAAATTTGTGGAAGGAAAAATGCAGAAACTCAACCAAACCCTGATTACAAAGGGTTTTGATAAGGAGCAAAATGAAATGGAAACTAAATATCATCAAGACTGGGAGAACTTATGTAAAAAAGAGGAGATTTTTTGGAGGCAGAAATCCAGAGTGCAATGGCTAAAAGAAGGAGATCGCAACACCGGATTCTTCCACAGATCCACTATGGCGAATAGAGCTCATAACAGGATTTCTTCTATTAAGGACAAGAAAGGTAACATGCTCAACACACATGAAGAAATCAAAGCAGTACTGGTTCAATACTTACGGGGCATTGCTGAGGAAACCTGCTCTAATAGAGATCAATCTATCAGGGATATTTCTAGACATATACCTAAGATGGTTTCCAAAGAAGACAATTTCAACCTCAACAGACCAATGTCAAAAGAGGAGGTCAGTGAGGTCCTTTAAGAGATGCAAAATGGCAAGGCACCAGGTTTGGATGGGTTCAATGTAGACTTCTTCAAAGCCTGCTAGAATATAGTAAAACAGGACATTCTGAACGTGGTGGAAGACTCAAGAAGGGATAAAAATATCCTGAAGGTGCTTAACACCACCTTTATCGCCCTGATCCCTAAAAAGGAGGTGGCCCAAACTCCTAAAAGGTTCAGACCCATTGCCTTGTGCAATGTTGTCTACAAAATTATTTCCAAAGTGGTTGCCAATAGACTCAAACCCCTTCTTCCTACCTTGGTTTTAGTGAAACAATCAGGATATGTGGAAGGCAGAAAAATCCTTGACAACATCATTCAATCTCATGAGGTGGTTCACTCGTTGACAAACAATAAGAAAGCTGGAATGATCATGCAACTGGGCATAGCCAAAGCCTATGATAAGCTAAACTGGACATACAGTAGAAAAGTTCTCACTGCTTTTGGGTTTGATCATAACTGTATCAGATGGGTTATGGCCCTACTTACTTCACCCAGTTTTTCAATCCTGGTTAATGGATCACCCTCAGAGACTTTCACTCCTTCAAGAGGCTTAAGGCAGGGAGATCCACTCTCTTCCTTTCATTTTATACTCATGATGGAAGGGTTGGGATGAAAGATCAGACATGCCAAGGTAGTGGGTTCGGTCAAAGGTCTCCAACTTTCTGAAGAGGGTCGCGCTTTAACACATCAACAATTTGTGGATGATACCATGCTACAAGGAATCCCCACGGTCAAGGAAGCTCTTGCCTATAAGCAAATCCTGAGAGACTTTGCCATGGCTTCAGGTTTGGAGGTAAATCTCTCTAAATCTAAGATTTTTTTCTTTAATACTCACATTATTATTCAAAGAAATATAGCCAGAATTCCGGGCTTCCAAAGGGAGCTCCTCCCCTCGAAATATTTGGGAGTTCCTCTTACAGCCAAACCCTTACACAAGAGCATATGGAAACCTGTAATTAACAAATTGCAAGACAAAGTCAGGAAATGGACTTTTGGATCTCTAAATTTGGCTAGTAGGTTAGTGCTAACCAAATTTGTCCTTTAATCCATCCCTGTCTTTATGCTATATGTTCTCCCAGCTCCTCAAAGTGTCCTACATCAACTCAGATCCATTCAAAGAGACTTCCTTTGGGGTAAGGGGGAGGATCGTAAGAAATGGGCCTTGGTAGCTTGGGATAAGATCTCCAAACCTAAGAGCTTTGGGGGGCTAGGTTTGGATGACAATGACATACTTAGCAAGGTTCTAGGAGCCAAATTATGGTGGCGATGGGTTAAAGAGCCAGAGGCGCAGTGGGCAACAATTTGGAAAGAAAAATATGCCAGCACTTGGCATAACCAGGATCTAATAAGAATGTCAGGTCACAAAAAGGACTCGCACATTTGGAACAAGGCCTCGGATAACTGGAGTTTTTTCCAAGGAAACAACTTCTGGGAAATCACAGAAGGAAATCTTAGCCTATTCTAGGAAGATAGATGGCAACAAGAACCTATTTTATTAAATGAAGACCTAAGGGATCTCAAGGAAAACATAGATAGCAATAGAATTTCTAAGGTGAAAGACTTTTGGTAGCAAACCAATAACAATGAAAAATGGAGAATCTGGAGGAATTTTGATTTTGGGGATAACAACACCTTGAAGGCTAAAGCAGAAACTATTAAGGAAATGTTAGATTAGAGGAAGATTCTGAAATCTGAGGGCCATGATCAGCTGAGATGGGGCAACAATAATGAGGGGGTTTTTAACCTCAAGGAAGCAGAGCTCATTCTCCTTGACCTTATCTCTCAATTTCTGGATAAAACCTGGCTTAACCTTTGGAGACATCAGGGCTGGATGAAAATTAAACTATTCATGTGGCTGGTTCAGCATAGGAAAATTCTAACCTGGGACAATATTATGAAGAGGGGTATTTTGGGACCCTCTAGATGCCAGCTCTATGAAGCTCAAGAGGAAACTATGGAGCACCTTCTCAATAGTTGTATATTCTCCTCTAGTCTGTGGGATTCTTTTGCCTTTATTTTCCATGAGACGAATAGAGACAAAAATAATATCTGCAACACCCTGACCAACTGGAGGAGAGATTTTTCAAACCATGAAGTTCTCGCCACTACTTGGACCCTCTTTCCGATCTTCATTGTTTGGAATGTTTGGAAAGAGAGGAACAACTGAATCTTCAAAGATGAAAAGAGGACTTCCCATTGCATTTTTGAGCTGATCTTAAAACAGCTCAAGGAAATGGTTAGTACCATAGTGCGAAATCTCCCTAAGAACCCTTCTTCGGCTACTAACCTGGGAATTCTCTTTGAACTGGGCCTGAAAGGCATATCTCATAAGGGTCTGGATAGAAATCTAATCTCCCTGAAGAATGCAAACAATTTCTGGCATCCTCCTCCAAAGGGTTATCTGAAATACAACATAGATGGTGCTTAAAAAGGCAACCCGGGTACCGCTGGTTATGGAGGGGTGTTAAGAGATGAGAATGGTAGTGTCCTCTTCATCTTCCATTGTCATCTAGGACAAGCTACTAATAACTTGGCGGAATTGATGGCTGTGGAGCAATGTTTGGATTTCCTGAATCAGGAAAACATGCAAAATGTGATAGTGGAGGCTGACTCTGAACTTATTATCAATTCAGTCAAGAAAATCAGCGGGGGAACTAAGCCAGAAAAAATCTTAAAAAATTGGAGACTGATTCAGGGCTTTCAATGGATTCAACACCACCTACAGAGCCTTCGTACATTTGGCTTGGGCATGTTCGAAGGTCGACGAACAAATTGGAAGACTTGCTAGCCAACCAAGGTGTTATCAGCACAGAGAATAGAGTGGCATCAAAATGGCATGAGTTGCCTCAGAGCAGGTTAAAGGCGATTTTACATGAACAGGAAGAAAATGATAGGTCGGAGTTTTGTGGCAGAGCCTTGGACTAGGAATCAAGTTGACTCATCCTTCACAATTAACTGCCTATCGATTGGCCTTGCTTCCTTTCCGACTAGATTTTTGGTGGATGGTTCCTTCTTCATTATCTCGAGATGGACGGGAGTCTCGATAGGCACTCTCGGCGGCTGCTTTCCTAGGAGTTTTCCAAATAGTATCGGCAAAACCAACTTAGGAGAGGTTTCCTAGTGGTCGCATACTCCGCAGGTGGAAAGTGGTTTTTACGTTTGGCAGCGATTCCTTTCAGGAGGCGGCACGTGGCAGTGGGGCCGGATTGAATACCGCCCCCATCGCATGCCAATGTCCAGCATTCTTGGTAGGTGCGATAAGACCCATGACCGTCAGATCCATTAATGTAAATCAACCACAGCGAAAGGTCGAGCAGGTTGGTGGCAATGCCAATTAAGTGGCATGATTCTTTCCTCTGCGATATTGTCTGGTGCCAGTGGATAGGGCCCAACGGATCACCATTGTAGATTCAGGAGAAAGGTTTGTTTGTCGGCGGGTTTTGCATGGGCCCTTCATTGTAGGCTGGTTTCTTTGGGGCACGGTTCTCTCCATGGCTTCGAGGGCCGGTGGGGGCCTTTTATCTTTTTCTCTGTTTCGTCCACTACTAGGTTCAATTTTGGCTTATTCCTATTTAGCTTTGATGTGTTGAAAGGCTCGTTTTTTGGGGCCAAGACTTTTGCCTTGGCCTGTTCTCAGATCCTTTGGGGGGTCTCTCTCCTGCGCCACTTTTCTGCGTGGTTTTTTGTAAATTTTGTACATTATTAATGTTAAAGAAGGTCCTACTCTTGCTTCAGAAAAAAAAAAGAATATATAATACTAGCAAAAAAGTCTTCAAGGAAATACCCATGACATGATAATAGCAAAACTTACCTCATCTTGCAGAGCATATGTTAGTGCTAAACAAAAACAAAAAATTAGAATACAAAGAACCTAATGCAATTAAGATATGAACATGCATATACAAAAGATACTTACCGGTAGCTTACCTTTGCTACGTCATTTTGTTGCACCTTGCTCTTTGCTACCCTAGAAAGTCTGGTCCTTTGCACCCCTTGACAACACTTGATCTAGTTTTTCTTGCCTTCTAGGAGCACGATATTTAATCTAATGTATCTCTATGATTTCAAATCTCTAACATGTGATCGTCAGTGATGTAGAATTCCTCTGAGTCTTCTTTTCAATTCCACAAGTCTAAACCGATTTGGACTCTTCAAGACAAAGTTATGCCCAATCTCTCAAAATGACCAATTTATGGACTAGTTCAGTAGAGTGAACTTGTAAGACGTACCACGTGTTACTATTTCCTCCTTCGGTTCTGAAATTGATACACAAAAAGCTACAGTTCGTGCACTATCTACCACTTTTATAGAATTCTAATCCTCTTCTCAGAGAGAGAGTTATGACGATTTTCCCAAGGTCACTTCTTTGCAATGAAATGCGGAAGCATGTAAAAACCCTAACTTCCACAGATCATATCTCCGAAAATATAGCGAACAAACATCTAAAATTAGGTCACGAATTTCATCAGGATTGAAAATCCAATGGGTTTTAATTTCAGAATCTAAGACTTCATAGAAATGAAGTTATATTGAAAATGCCACGATCACTACATTTGGAGGATATATGAGATTTATTTTTATAGAGTTGAGAGGGGCTTCTATAGAGAATGTTGGAGGGATTTTAGGAGCTTAAAAAATTCTTAATTAATGACTATTCAATGACCAAAACCAATTATGAGTGCCATGCCACAACCATAGAGGGTTTTAGCCCACTAACTAGGGTTACTAACGTCAAACATGAATAACACTCAAACCGTGAAGAATTACTTGGCATGCCATATATCAACATAAACATCTCGATGAGTAGAATCTATCTAGAAGATCCTTGACTAAAAATAGAGTAAGTTTTCAAGTCAAAATTCTCTTGCAATATCAGGGTAGCCCCTGGTGCTGCTTGGGTTGACATCAATGACAAGCTCAGATCATCTTTAGATCAACAATAGCCTCTTATTCTAATTGTTAGTGTATCCTCCTTATTGTTATTGTTGCATCCACGTAGTCCCCATATTTTTATTATTGTGTCCCATAGAAGCCCACTATTATTATTATTGTGCCCTCACATTATTATTATTATGCAGACTCTGATTATATTGTGACCCCTTAGACTCTTACATATAGAAAGCACAACTTTTCATTTGTATAATTCAAGAATTGTTCATTTATGTAAAGTAAAGGAAGTTTCCCCATCGAAGAGGATACTTTTTGAGTCGTTTATCTATCTTTTCGTGAGTTAGTTGCATAATGTTATGAAACCAACTCACAAAAAGGTAGAAGAAAGAGATAAACGCCTTAGAATTAAGCCTCTTCAAGGGGGAAACCTCCTTTACATTACACAAGTGAATAATTCTTGGATGATACAAATGGAAAGTCCTCCTTTCTATATATAGGAGTCTAAGGGGTCATAATCTAATTAGAGCCGACATAGCAATAATAATGTAATGGCACAATAATAACAATAGTGGGGATCTATGGGGCACAATAATAAAAATATGGGGACTGCATGAGCACAACAATATAATAAGTGGGTTGTACTAATAACAATATGGGGTTACAGTAGTAGTATAAGGACCTAACATGCCGCTCTCCTTCAAAAAGTGTTGTCCTAAATGCTTGAGTAGTTCTTGATGCTTCTGCGTAAAATTCTTGTTCTCCCATGTGGAATCTTCAGCAGGTAAGTTCTTCCACTTGATGAGATACTTTGAAATTGATATATTTCGTAGCTGTCGGGTTCTTGTTTCTGCGACTGCTCCAGTTTCCAATATGTTTTACCTTCCTCGTCAAGTTCTGGCAATATTGTTTGAATTGGGATCTTCTGCAACTTTTGAATGAGTGGCCACACTTCTTCATCCTTCTTCCATTCATCCCTTGCTTCGTTTATCCAATCTGGTTGGATAACAAAAATAGCACAAAACAATGCATCCACATCCTCATCCTTTCTTGAGAGTGCATATGCAACAACATTTTTCTTCCCTTTTTTGTAGATGATTTCAAAGTCATAACCCAACATATTTGTGACCCATTTTTTTAGTTCTTCTAAAGATAATATTTGTTCTAAAAAGTATTTAAGACTACCATGATCCATTTTTACCTTGAAGCATCTTCCCATTAGGTAAGGTCTCCATTTCTTAAGTGCATGTAGTATTTCCAACATTTGCTTGTCATAAATAGCTTGCTTGAGATGTAGCCATAAAAATACCCAATCACCTACTTCAAAACTTCTTTCACTATGATGTTGATTTGCCTGTATTTTCATTTGATTCTGCACTAAAGTGGCTTTATCCTTTAAAAGTTGGAGAACTTGTTGTTGATGCTCAATTTGATATTTCATTGCTTGAATCTTTTTCTTCTTGATATGTCCTTCTATCTTGAGAGTTTCAGGAGTGGTAATTTCTTCCAATGCATTACAATATATGGCCAGATTCATTACCTGATGCTCAATGTGATATTTCACTTCTTGAACATTTTTATTCTTGATATGTCCTTCTATCTTGATAGTTTGAGGAGTGGTAATTCCATCCAATGCATTACAAGATATGGTCAGACTCATTTCTTCTTTCTCGATGTGATCTTTCACTTCTTGAACCTTTTTCTTCTTGATATGTCGTTCTATCTTGAGAGTTTGAGGAGTGGTAATTCTTGCCAATTCTTTACAAGATATGGTCAGATTCATTTCTTCTTTATCTGGGGTTGGTTCCTGGTGTATATCCTCTTCTTTTGATGTTTCTTGATGCTTTTCTTCCTCCTCTTCATAATATATGTAAAATAATTTCTTCTCAGGACACCTATGACCTTTAGTGTCTTTGTTATCACAACAAAGCCCCTTTTCTCTTTTTTCTTCCAATTGTTGTGGAGTCAACCTTGTAGGTTGTGGAAGGCTAGGAGAAACAACACTTCCATCTTTATAGTTGTGAGGGGTAGACTTCCTTGTTGCCATAATTTTGCTTTCCACTTTTCTTTCCAACCTGAATACCTTCTCCAATGAATCAGGTTCCCAAAGACAAACCTCATCTTGAATGTTATCGTTTAAACTCCCTATGCAGACATCAATCCTCTTCTTCTCTGGAATATCATTTTCCCTTATATTAAATTTTCCAAAGTCCTCAATAGACTGTTGAAAAATGTGCAACAAGAAATGTTAAATTTTGAATGTGCTATAAATAGAAGTCCTAAAAATAGCATGTCTAAAAATAGCAGTTTGGCCAGTGAGATCATTGGCCACCTTGGGTGAGAGGTGAAACTGCTAAAAATATAATTTCTGGGTCCCTTCCCATTTGTAGCAGTCACTGGTCTATCTGTAGGAAGTAAATTCAATTTTGGTCTCACTAGCAGTTTGGAATATTAATTAATTAAATCTCCATGAGTTAATTAGTTAAGAAAAAGAAAACTAAAGTCTTTGTGTGAACATGCAGTAATTTTTCCATTGATTGAGGAATTAAGGATGAGTTATATATTGAGAGGATAAGTTGACTTAGTTTAAACTAGTCAAGTTCAGTTAGATTAATTTAACAAGTTGTTAAATTAATGAGATATAGTTTGTTAATGCTTGCATGCATGTGACAACTATTATTTTAGATAACTAAGGATTCACTCATGGATAACTGTTTCATGTTAGTTCTGTTAGAAACCCAGTTGATATCAGTTGAGGGACAATGTACTATCAGATATTTGGATCTTCCTAGTGAATATTTCTTGCATGCAGGTGGAACTAGTGTCCTCAAGGATTGCGTAGTTGGACCTGAGGTTGACAACAGGTATGATTTGGGGCCAATTCAAAAATGTTTTGTAATTGGACCCCAATCAAAATTGCACAAGCAAATAGGGGATTGGAGGACTTGTGGCCTATATATTGAGGCCTAGGTAGTCTATGATCAACATTATCAGAATACAGAGAGAGTAGGATAGCTATTGAGCTGATTCTTTTTGTATGTTGCTGAGGATTTCCACTTGATTGATAATTCAGTGTTGGGGTTTTCTGTTGGTGCTTTCCCCAATGATATATTCTGTGTTGTGTGCTTGATTCCTTCTTATCATTTATATGGTTTCATGCTTGATGTTTCTCATGGTTGATTAGCTTCCGCAAAGTTTATGGTAGATGTAGATCTAGTATTATGCTTTAGTACATTGCATATATCAGTTAGATCCGCAGGTGAAATTTCTACATGATATTAGTGAGCTAGCTGATTTGTAGAGAAAATTTTACATGGTATCAAAGCACAGGTGATCAAGGAAGAACAATATAGAAGAAGGAATTCAAAGTTTATTATTCGGGATATAGATCTCAGTTCTTATCACATCTAGTTCATTGATGGCTTTTTATCGTTTGAGGCTTGAGTATGCCCTTGATGGTAGCTCAAACTGTATAGCTTGGAAGGATCACATAGAGGAAATATTGGAAGATAATGGCCTTAAGGACTTCATTGATCAAGATGTCACTAAGCCTACTGATGCTACTCAGGTCGCAGACTGGAAGAAGTGTGTGACTAGAGCTAGGAGAATTCTCTTGGAGGGAGTGTGAGATCACATTGTTTTGAGTCTCCATGGGAAGGAGACTCTGCATGCAATCTGGAAGACATTGAAAGATTTATATCAGAATAGCAGTGATCAGAGGAAGTTGGCACTGTAGGAAAAACTTCGAAGGATCAAGTGTGAAAAGTATGAGACCATCTCTATGTATCTGAACAAGCTCACCTCATGCAGGGATGAGATTGGAAGTGTAGGGATTGTGACCTCAGATGATGATATGGTGAGTCTAGCACTCCTTGGCCTTCCTAAGAGCTAGCATAGCTACCGGGACTTGGTTAATGGAAGGGAGAAACTGCTAGATTGGGAACGACTATGGTCGGATTTGATGCAAGACGAGATCAGACGAAGCACCAGAGACGGTTCTTCATCCATGGAGGATGAGGAGAACTATGCCTTAGCGAGTAAGGCAAAGAAGGGGAAGGAGAAGGTTTCTCTTTTTGAATCCAGTTCTTCCAATGGTGGGAAGAAGGTTGACAAATCGAAAGTGTGATTCTTTCATTGTCATGAGGTGGGCCATTATGCTGCAAATTATCCACAGAGGAAATCCAAGAAGGGATCCGGGGAAGGATCTGAAGGTGAGGCACTTGCTTCACAGTTCAATTTGGATTTCACACTCTTCGCATGCATGGTTTCATCCATGGTGGGAAGTGGTTGGTTTCTTGACAGTGGAGCTTCTTTCCACATGACTGGCGAAAAGAGTTTGTTCGTTGTCATGAGGTGGGCCATTATGCTACAAATTGTCCATAGAGGAAATCCAAGAAGGGATCCATGGAAGGATCTGAAGGTGAGGCACTTGCTTCATAGTTTGAGTTGGATTTCACACTCTTCACATGCATGGTTTCATCCATGGTGGGAAGTGGTTGGTTTCTTGACAGTGGAGCTTCTTTCCACATGACCGACGACAAGATTTTGTTCAGTACTTTGGAGGAGAAAGATCTCTAGATACTTATAGCAATGGGTAATGATGAAAAGTATATTGTCTCTAGTGTAGGCACGATTATTTTTCAGAGGGAGCATGAAGCTCAAATTACCTTAACCGATTTCAAGTATGTACCAAGACTGAAGAGACACTTAGTGTCAATCGCGATGCTTGAAGATAGAGGCTATGATGTAGTCTTTAGTAAGGGAAAGGTTTTCCTTAGACACATCATCACTATACAAGTGAAGCAGATTGGTTCATGGGTCAAGAACCTGTATTCTCTTGAGGTTCAAGATGCATGCAAAGCCTTGAGCATCAAGGCAACTGATGGAAGCTTGGTGGTTGAGAGGGAGGATATGTTACCTCTCAACATGCAGCACCAGAAGAAGTCGCAGATGATTGTGGAGGAGCCATGATTGGTGCAACAACTTCAGGAGGATGTGGAGTAGCCACAACAGGGGAAGCTGAGAGGAGATCGAGTAGAGACCTACAATAGGGGGAAACTTTGAGCTAGGTAGGTAGAGGGATCACATGCAGCCATACCTCCAGATGGGAGGTGGGGCGATGTGGAGTGATCGTCCCAAGGAGGAGGGGCAGGATCCTTGAGGTACCCAACCTCTTGGATGAGACCTTGCTACGGGAGCCCTGATGTGGAGTAGCAGGAACTGACTGATTGGGTAGAGACAAATGCGGATGGAGCGGCAGAGAGAGCGACAATGGAGGGAATCCCAGGACAGTGCATAGCTAGTAGGTTGCAACAATGTGAGAGGCACAAGTGTTTTGCACAGTGTTAGGTGACATAGAGAGGTGTGAAATGGTGCGAGATGCGTGGGGATGTTGCAGTAGCGTAGATGTCAGAGAGGGAGCACTTGTCAGTAGCCGGTAGAGCTTCAACATCAGAGTATGTTCCTAGCCCAACAGAGTGGTCAATTGGGAGTGTTTTGTTCCAAGTGTTGTTGAAGCAAGTGGACCGGTGTTTCCGAGAAAACTAGTGTCTATTCAGATCTGCTAGTCCCACTAAGACAGGTAGCTATCTTAGAAAAAAACAATTCAAAGTAACTTATGTTTTCTTTTATGAGATATAGATGAGAGAGAAACAGAGAGCACCAACCTTAGTCTTTCGCTTGGCTCCTTGCTTGTTTCATCTCTCCTTTGATAGAGCTTTCACCACTCCTTTCTCACTTGTCTAGCTTCAAAGAACACCTGTAGAGGTAAAGCAACAAAATACCATCAAAGCATAGAGATCTATAACCATAAACAATATAGGATCAGATGTACATTAACCATACAAGTGCATACACAAATACAAGATTCAGAAATATACAAGTATATGGAGGAAAACTCAAATAGCTTTATTGATAGAAGTAGTAGAAGAGAGGATTACAACCCAGCCGTTTGATCCAGTGCCATCCTCCCAGCATGAAATCCCTCTTCACCTCATGAAAAGATAGATCACCCAACAATATAATGCTTCACAGAGAAACCAATAACACTTCCTTACAAAATACAAAATTCCAGCCCTTGGATCTCTAGGATGAAGGATCCATATATAGATATTTGTAGGGGGGGTGAGTTAGCTTCTGGGATTTTGATTAGTGTCATTTTGCTGATAGTTCTTAGTTCTACTTGGATATTTCATGATCTCTTACTCATCCCTGAGCGAATTCAGAAAGGCAAGTGTTATATGAGCAGTTTCTAGAAGATTCTTTGGGTTTCCACCTAGCAAACTGCTTCTGCCATTTGTCTACTCTCGCTCATCACGCCCTACAGAAGGTATTTTCAGTATGCATCACACCCTTTGTGTGTAGCAGGTGATATGCATCGCACCCTTAGCATGGAGCAGTCTGTATGGTCCAGTTTTGATCAATTCTGAGCAGTTTTTCAGGGAGAACTTTTGGGAAATTATGTAATCAGTTGACCTTGACCCTTTAGGGTATGAAACAACACTTTTATGGGTTTAGAAGCCCTTGGTTTATGGACATATGTGATAGAGGTTGCAGTGCCCAAATATGTCTATAATAGTTGTCCCCTAAAGAATGAGGTTGTAAATCTTCTGATGTCGGGTGAAATGCTTTATCATGAGGATCCGAGCTTTTTCGAACTGGAAGCTGACCTGTAATAAGTTACAATACAATACATTATCTTCATAATATTTTCATGATCTTGCTAAGGCGGGCATTCCCATGCTCAACTTTATAAATTCATTTTCATGTACATAGGATAGACAATCGTCTGTGTGGCACACTGATGATTCTGGTAGAGCCATCATCCCTTAGCTTGGATGATTATCTGTGCAGCTATGGAGTACATTTGATGTCTTTATTTTCTGAATATATCGCAGCCTAGATGGATGAAACTAGATTCGGGGTATTCAAACTCATTCAATCTTCGCCCAAAGTACAAGTCGATCCATGTGAAAAGATGTTCTGATGTCGAACATGGAAAGACATCGCCTGATTACCAGCGAATGATGTAAGCTGTTAACAGGTGCGAGACGAATCACCGATAATGATAATGACCCTCAAGGTACTACAATACAATTCACGTGGTGCGAATACATGAGTCGATGATGAACACCACACAAAATCTTTCGGTCGAATGCCATTGATGTAAACCTATCGCCGGAAGTGAGAAACTTGCCATTGAGGCATGCAAGCTTCAAAGTACTGAAAGGGTTGTTCCTAAGCCAACTTCTTAGATAATGAGCTGATGTCGACAAGAAGTGACCCACCGTAGGAAGGCCTTAATGAATCCCACATCTACGACATGAAACGGAGCAAATGATTTTGTGGAGGTGAAAACGATCTGATGATACAAGGTTTAGGGTGGCGGTCATGAAAGAATGGAGTGTGAAGGTATTGCAGTGGATGAGGCATTAGCTGGGTTGGTGAATTATCTGAGCGACTTCTCTTGAACATATCGGCGACACTGAAATGGATTGCTAGCATTAACCCCAAAAATGGATGGTACGGAGGACCAATGGTGATATGACCGGTGAACAGAATAACCCAACCCAACTCAATCATGGTGATGGAGTGAAAGTGTCATGTTCAAGAGCTGCTTGCTACCAATGAAGTTCTTCAAGTTTTCTTCCCTTTTTCTCCAGTCATTGCTGACCAGTACCTCTTTATTTTTGTCAAGCTTAAGGAGGACAACATATTCTTGTTCTATAATTTTCCCTTCGGGAAAACCTGTCGTTATGTCTTAGCAAGCCTAGCGATAGTGAAACTCGCTCTTGTCCAAAAGGATAAGTTTGTCGCTATTGTTTTAATGAGTTTAACGACAATGATAACTCGATCCTTTTCAGTTTTAGAGAGTCTAAAAAGAGACGGAAAGGAAACTCCAGTAGTCCTTTTTTGTAGGATAATCCCTTAAGTCTGAAAAAGTATAAAACAATACGAAAGGGATGAATTTTCCGATCACTTTAGCGAGCCGAAAAAGACAATCACTCGATATTTTTGTGTAATGATCCCTCAGGTCCAAAAAGATTAAAATAGAGAGGAGGGATGGCACTTCTAATCACTTTAACGAGCTGGAGAGGCCAATTGCTCGACAATATTTTCATATTTTACGAGTCTAAAAAGAGCTTAAAAGAGACTCGTTTTTTAGGAACAAGTGATGTTTTCAGATAGCAACTGGTTCTAGGTAAGTTTGGAACTTTTCAATCACGGTAGTGTAAAGAAGGTGGCTAACAGAATCACTCGTTGTAGTTGTTCCTCAAAAGGGTAAATAATCAAGTGGAGGCGTATGATTGGCTAAAAAGTGGAGGTGATGGTAAGAACATGACCAAGGCTCAAAAGGTGATAGCAATGCGATCACAAAGGTTATTTACCAAAGGTGGGTTCATTTTTTATGAGCTTGAACTTTGGGGGAACATATGCTCATTGGTAGGTTTATTTTTTAATGAGCTTGAACCTTGCGGAAACATTGCTCAGTTCTAGGTTTATTTTTTAACGAGCTTGAACTTTCCAGAAACATTGCTCATTCTAGTTGCGTTTTAAGGATGTCTCTCATTAGTAGGTTGATTTTTTATGGAGCTCGCCCCATGCGAAAATTTGCTCCGGTGCCTTTTGTATGCAAGTTAGGAATGACCAACTACTATCCTAAGGGTTAATGAACTACTGAGGTTAGGTAGGATAGTTTCATACAAAACATTTCATTTGCTTTGTCGGTGCCATCGGCCCTTGCAAAGGTGAATGGTGGACCAAACCAATCACCTAACTTAAGTAGTTGAAGTTAGTAAAATCTAAGGGGTTAGAGTTACACTGGTTGCTTTTCACTTGCGTAAAAAAGGTTTGCATGCCCCCAGGAATAAAGAAAAGTAAGGTTTCCAGGCTACCATATGGAAGTTCTTGCATTAAAGCAAGGTTGTTTCATCCACATTGCAGAAAAAACACTTTCTTGGATCTATCCATCGAAATAGACAAAGGTGAAAGGTGTGGATCCACTTCCAATCACATAACCTTCGACGAGGAAATTCTATTCTAAATTGATCTGATATCCTAAACTGATGGGTGTGTCAGACTGGTCATATATCCTACGAGGAAACCTATCTTTCATCTGGGGTTTTCCCGTCGAAGCAGACCAAGGCGCATGCCCCCCATTTTTCGTCACATTCACCGAATCACTCGCGGTCATCAGGTGGATGGACTGGAGGTTGATGAGACATTCCTTGTGCAAAGAGACCATTTAGGGATGGCATTTGACTAATAGCCATGTTTGAACCGGGGAATGAAAGCTGGTCAACGAGTTGGACCATTCTGCCTTCATACAAGAAACACATCACCCGAAAGAGTGAGGAAACAATAGCTCTCATGCTGTAAATGAATTCACGCCCAAGGAGTATATTGTAATCTAGTGGTCCTCGGACTACCATTACATTCAGATGAACAATTTTCCTTCTCAAATTTATTGGCAAATTTGGAAGGATCCCTAACGGTCGACTGGTTCCTTTATTGAAGCCTAACAAATTTCGAATCTCAGGCAGAAGCGATGGTGAACCAAGCAATTTCCAAGCAGTTGAGGAAAGGATACTCACAGAAGCCCCTTCATCTATGATAGTGCCAGCCATGATCATTCTGTAATCTTGCACTATGATTCAGAATGGTACATTAGATGGTACGCAGGGTCCTGCTAGTAGATTCCAATCAAAGGAAATGACTAGATTGCTTGGAGGAGGGACCGAATAAATGGTCGGATGAATCCCTTGAAATGAGGAACTTCCCTCCTGTGGTAAAGGAACATGTAGATTGCCCCCATGTTCATTGGATTATGTGTTAGCAAAAATAATTTGAACAATGTCGTTCTAATTCTCTTTGGATATGGTATCATCTGAAGGTGGACATTCTGAAGACAAGACAGGGTCGACTGCCGTTTCGACCTATTGACTTTGGTCCGGTGTGGACTCAGAGGGTTTATCTTCAATGATAGGTGTTTTGACCGACAACAGAGGTCTGTCAGTTGGATTTTCAACTAGCGATGGGCTTGGAAAGTGTTTCTTGTATCCAGGAGGAAGTCGTTGCGGTGAAGCAGGAAGGTTATCCAAGACTCTTTTAGCTTCATCTAGGAAAAGAAAATGGTGGAGGGCATGATCGCCTTCACACAACCTACAAGGAAATTTAGATCTTCCTTGTTTTCCATTGACTTCATTTTCACTAGTTGATGGTGTACTCTCAACATGATCGACAGAGGTTGGAGACACTGGATTGTGCAAGCGGGGAGACCAGTCTCTCAAGATCCGCGGGATGCAAGGACAATATTGATGATAGGGTTCTCCTTTGCAAATGACACATGGAGATTTGGGTTTGGATGGTGCAGTGTGTGGATTTTCACCAGACGACACATGGTTTCCCCCTTTTGCTATTGGATTTTTCTTCTTCTTCTCCTTCCCTTTCTTCTTCTTCTTAGTTACTTGGTGTTTAGTGTTACTAGTTTCACCAAGCGAAGAGGAAGAATGAGAGGGAGAAACAAACAAAGTGGAAGGTGGGGGAGCAACTTCAATATCATATGATTGTTGATTTTATTGCTCAGGAATTACGGTGTTTTGAATGACAGAGGTCAAGAATAGCCATACTAGCAGGCCAATTGTGAGTCATGGAAGTGACAATGTAGCCATGTATGGAGCACCAATATCTCCCGAAGAAGAGAAAGGGCTAGGATTTCCCCCAATGGGAAATCCTTGATTGGTGGACTCCATTTTCTCAACCTAAGACTAACGAGGGAACAATGATGTTATTCCAGATAAAATAAATTTTATGACTCTTTGACACAACTTGCTTCTTCAATTTTTAAGAGTCGAGAAAAAGCTAAAGATGGCTCTAGTCGCCTTCAATTTTTAATGAGCCTGAAGTGACAAGTGCTCAGATGGACCTTTTCTTTTAATGAGTCGAAAAGGAACGAAAGTGACTACTCTAGAAATCTAGATAGAGGGATTACCAAACCAATTGCAAAAATACAATATACACCTCAGTGGTAAATTATATAGAAGTTACCGAGGACTTTACGTACGACAGTCAATCTTCCCAAATGTTGTGTTCAGTGCATTGCGATCGATAGGGCGGAATACACTGCTTCCTACGGATAAAGGATATCAGCCTATTGTGGTCTCCCAAAATATACTCAATGGTACGTGGGAGCACAAGTCCATATTGGCACTTGTCATATCAAAGAGGAGGAGTCACCCAACCTACAATGAAAACAATAGTTACCAAGCTTTACAACACTCTAATACGTCTCTAGCCTAGACTTCTAGATGTTGTGCATTAGGTTCCAAAGCATTTTTATGTTCATTGAGGTTTATTTTATAGTTGATCTTTCTTAAGAAGTTTTCCTTTCAAGGTTCACCACGTGATGTAGATGTACAATTCCTAAATATGCAATCTAAGATGATTAACAACTGTTTATTTTCTTTTAGCATTGAAAATCCTAGCTACTAAGGAAAGAATAGTAAGATTCTTTCAACATAGAGCAGAGAGCACACACTAAATGCACTTTTCCTAAATCAATTTTCGCATGCAGTTTAAATGCAAATGCACATGAATGTATTTATTTTTCAGTTTCCTTAATGTGAGAATGACAAAAATAAAACTAAGTATAGATCTGGACTACTTTTCTTCAAAGTGACACTTTAGCAATTTCTTTTCAAAAACGAAAGGAAGACTAAGAAGACACGTTCAATTTCAAATGGAAAACTGCTTTCGACACTTCAAATGATTGACAATTCAAATCAAATACAATGGCAAAAGTGTAATCGACTATCTAAAAGAGGAAGACTTTACGACACTCTTTTCCTTGACTGAAAATGACAGTTGCGACACTTTCAAATCAAAGGATGATAGTTCGATTAAGCTACTATTTCCAAAGTAAGACTGTAAATGATGAAAAATACATAAAAAAAATTCACAATTCCTTATCAATGGAGGCTAAATAATGTAAAGGAAGAAGGTTTCAACAATGATATACTGACCATAGACAGCAAAACCACTGAATAGAGCTGAAAACAGTGAAAAAAAAAACCAAAATTTGGAGAGAGAAATAGTCTCATTCAATCATCGCACCTGTCCTTAAGGGAAACATGGATGCATCTCACCTGCAGCACATGGGAGGTATGATGCATCCAGACTGCCAATGAAAGATAGTGCGATGGTCCAAGGATGAGACTGAGCTTGGTTTTCACTCACAGTTTTCAGCTAAGTTCAGGGATTTAGGCTGAGCTTATGATAGTCAGTAAACACAAAGTATAGGGGCTGATCTAATGAGGTTATTGAGATACCACTAGGGCACTTAGTATGTTTGCAAGTTAGATGTTCAATTCATAAACCAACCCAGAGATTGACTGAAGTATCGTTGATCTACTTTATAGTTACATAGCAAAAGCAATTCGAAGGCTAGCTAGCTTAACTTCAGGCTCTATTTGTAGTTTATAAAGCAAACAAAAATAATAAACAAACAAACTGTTCACTCCTTAGTGGAGTTTCCATTTTGTTTCCGGGAAAACTAGTGTCTATTCAGATCTGCTAGTCCCACTAAGACGGGTAGCTATCTTAGAAACAAACAGTTCAAAGTAACTTGTGTTTTCCTTTATGAGAGATAGATGAGAGAGAAGCAGAGAGAACCAACCTTTGTTTTCCTTTATGAGAGATAGATGAGAGAGAAGCAGAGAGCACCAACCTTAGTCTTTTGCTTGGCTCTTTGCTTCTTTCCTCTCTCCTTTGATAGAGCTTTCGCCACTCCTTTCTCACTTGTCTAGCTTCAAAGAACACTTGTAAAGGCAAAGCAACAAAATACCATCAAAGCATAGAGATCTATAACCATAAAAAATATAGGATCAGATGTACATTAACCATACAAGTGCATACACAAATACAAGATTCAGAAATATACAAGTATATGGAGGAAAACTCAAATAGATTTATTGATAGAAGTAGTAGAATAGAGGATTACAACCCAACTGTTTGATCTAGCACTATCCTCCCAGCATGAAAGCCCTCTTCATGTTGGGTCCCTATAATACTAGTGATTACCCCATTACTATTGTAGTTATACCCCTTATTAATATTGTTGTGCCCTATTGCCCCCATATTGTTATTACTGATGCCCCATAGAATCCCTCTATTGTTATTTTTTGTGGCTTTATATTATTATTGTTAGGTCGGCTGGGTTATATTGTGAATCCTTAGACTCCTATATATGAAATGAGGTTTTTTCATTTTGAATCATCAAGAATTGTTCATTTATGTAATGTAAAGGAGGTTGCCCCCTCGAAGAGGCTGAATTATAAGGCGTTGATCTATCTTTTCTATCTTTCTTGAAGCTGGTTTCATAACATTTGGTTTCAGAGCTTTGGATTCTAGGGTTTCGCTGTTCCAAACAGGTCATCGTGGCATTTCCGCTATAACTTTTTTTCTGCGATGTTTCAAAAGTTGAAAAAAAAACCCATTTGAGAAAACATCGCGCTAAATATCGGGTCCGAAGTTCAGAGCTTGTTCCACTATATTTGTGGAGATGTGATCTGAGGAAGTTGGTCTTTTTGTAGACTCCTGAATTACTTTCCAAACAGGTGACCTGGGGAAACTCGTCATAACGTTTTCTTTGAGAATTGGATTTAAATTTTGTAAGAAGGTGAAGAAATAGGAGAGACTGTAGTTTCTTCTATATATTTTTTAGGGCTAAAGGTCGAAACAGTGACTCGGGGCACATCGTACAAGTTCGCTCTACTGAACTAGTCTATAATCAGGTCACTGTGGGAGATTTCGCATAACGCTTCCTTGGAGAATCCAATTTGGATTAGACTAGTGGCATTGGAAAGAGGACACAAAGGGCTACCACAGGTTGAAATTTCAGAACTGGATGTTCTGAAAATACAGAGATACATCAGAGGCAATATCGAGCTCCTACAAAGTGAAAAAAAAGGTGTGTAGATTCTTTTAAATTTTTGCTTAAGATTGGTTTGAAAATTTATTTTGAAGGAATTCAAAGGGCTAGTAGAGCATTATTATCATTAAATGATGCCCCGAGGAGAGAAAATGCAAACAATTAGTAAGGAACCTAAAAGCTCTAGTATGACTCATGAAGAAGAGGAATAAATGCTACATGATATATCAAAATTACAAGAACAAGTGCAACAAATGTCACTCTCACAAAAGTTAACAGAAGCTAAGATAAATGGCGTGGAAGCTAAGATGAATGGCATGGAAG